>CM050425.1:16489219-16611719 GCA_027564155.1 Gymnocypris eckloni scoliostomus | reverse complement strand
TCGTTTGACGGCTGTGTGTATTTGTATATGATGTAATATTTAGCTGCTGCTGCTTTATTAATATACTTATTTAATAAACATCAAATCTGAATTATTCCGATCGTTTGACGGCTGTGTGTATTTGTATATGATGTAATATTTAGCTGCTGCTTTATTAATATACTTATTTAATAAACATCAAATCTGAATTATTCCGATCGTTTGACGGCTGTGTGTATTTGTATATGATGTAATATTTAGCTGCTGCTTTATTAATATACTTATTTAATAAACATCAAATCTGAATTATTCCGAATGTTTGACGGCTGTGTGTATTTGTATATGATGTAATATTTAGCTGCTGCTGCTTTATTAATATACTTATTTAATAAACATCAAATCTGAATTATTCCGATCGTTTGACGGCTGTGTGTATTTGTATATGATGTAATATTTAGCTGCTGCTGCTTTATTAATATACTTATTTAATAAACATCAAATCTGAATTATTCCGAACGTTTGACGGCTGTGTGTATTTGTATATGATGTAATATTTAGCTGCTGCTCTATTAATATACTTATTTAATAAACATCAAATCTGAATTATTCTGATCGTTTGACGGCTGTGTGTATTTGTATATGATGTAATATGTAGCTGCTGCTGCTTTATTAATATACTTATTTAATAAACATCAAATCTGAATTATTCTGATCGTTTGACGGCTGTGTGTATTTGTATATGATGTAATATGTAGCTGCTGCTGCTTTATTAATATACTTATTTAATAAACATCAAATCTGAATTATTCTGATCGTGGTTTGGCTGTGTGTATTTGTATATGATGTAATATTTAGCTGCTGCTTTATTAATATACTTATTTAATAAACATCAAATCTGAATTATTCTGATCGTTTGACGACTGTGTGTATTTGTATATGATGTAATATTTAGCTGCTGCTTTATTAATATACTTATTTAATAAACATCAAATCTGAATTATTCGATCGTTTTGACTGTGTGTATTTGTATATGATGTAATATTTAGCTGCTGCTTTATTAATATACTTATTTAATAAACATCAAATCTGAATTATTCCGATCGTTTGACGGCTGTGTGTATTTGTATATGATGTAATATTTAGCTGCTGCTGCTGCTTTATTAATATACTTATTTAATAAACATCAAATCTGAATTATTCTGATCGTTTGACGGCTGTGTGTATTTGTATATGATGTAATATTTAGCTGCTGCTGCTTTATTAATATACTTATTTAATAAACATCAAATCTGAATTATTCCGATCGTTTGACGGCTGTGTGTATTTGTATATGATGTAATATTTAGCTGCTGCTGCTTTATTAATATACTTATTTAATAAACATCAAATCTGAATTATTCCGATCGTTTGACGGCTGTGTGTATTTGTATATGATGTAATATGTAGCTGCTGCTCTATTAAAGCGTGTCTGTGTCCCGTCGTTCACAGGGAGACGTCACCTGCAGGAAAACAGCCGCTCATCGTGTCCACATGCAGTCGGTTTGCGTTCAGAGTCTGTCGGAGCTGGAGAGAGTCCGGCTGCAGGAGGTGGCTCTGGTCAGACTGATGAAAGACTTCGATTTGGGTTGCCAGATCACCATCCCCAAAGGTGCGCCAAGACGTCCTGAAGTGTCTTCAAGCTGTGCTGTTATTTTCTGCTCTGTGTCTGATGTTTTGCGTGCAATGTTTTTTCCAGATGGCCAGAAGCGGAAAAAGTCACTCAGGAGGAAGCTGGATTCTTTATCGAAGGAAAAGAGAGACAAAGGTTTTTAGATATTTGTCATCATCCACATCTTAAAGCTATTTCTTTTCTTTTAGATGTGACTGCTTTTGTGTGAGGAATTAAACATCTTAATGAGATATAGCTTTAAGGCTATACAACAATTTCATATATTTAATGGCATAACCAAAGTCTTAATTATCTTTTTTAAAGGTCTTAAAATTGTGGCTAAAAGAGGAATCACAATATAGTCTAAAGTTATTAATAAACTTCAAAAGGCGATGATTTAATCAAATGTGAGCAGCAGTCATTTAGTCAAGTCACCTTTATTTATATAGCGCTTTATAATGGTTTTAATACCATTATATTTAATACTGTAAATACAGATGTGTCAGCTTTACAGTAATAAACAGAAACATCGTTTTAATGCATATTGTTTATTGTAAGAGATTGTTTATCAACAGTAGACCATAACCAACTTTGTTTTTATATTCTAACATGTTGTAGATGGTTGTATATTTTATTTGTTTGTAGACTTTTCAAAATAAGAGTCCTGGTGTATATCAGGCATGTTTCAAATTAAAAGTCCTGCATTATGCATACATTTTTTACATTTTATTATTATTTAACATATTCAGTATAGAGAAATATCAGCACATAATCATTAAATTGTCTTTCTTTAAACATATTGTTAATATATGAACAACAAAGTATTGATGTATTGGTATATAAACCAGTTTCAGTATGCATATAGAATAAATCATGCAGGTCTTAAAGTCATAATTCGATCTTAAAAACTCTTTAGATAAACTACAACAAAAAGCATAAAAAATCGCCACATGAAAAAAATGTTTACTGAAATAAAATAAAATATAACAAAAATACGTATTTTTTTCAGCGAGTTTCCATGGCAACATTTTACATTTCATTTATTTTGACTTGTTCTAAAATAACTAAAACTGAAAATGAAATAAACATATGACAATAAAAAACAAAAACACACATCAAAATGAATAAAAGTTTAAAAGAAATGAACATGAATGCAGAGAAGACAAAAATAAAGTATAATTCAAAAGAATAGCAAAAACTAAAAGTATGTCATTAATACAAATGAACACTGTTAGCCATAAATATATCAATAGTTATTAAGAATATCCACTTGGTGAATAATAAACCATTTGACATTTACATGTATGTATTTAGCAGATGTTTCAATCCAGCATAATTGATTCCTCACAGTATTGATGTTTAATTATTAATTTAATGTTTAGTAATAAACGTGCCTCTTTTAGACTCGCTCACTATTTCTTTATTTAACTAAAAACTTAACACTAGCTTCTCTAATGTTTTTGTATTCTATATGATTTCTTTGTATTTATTAGACGATTAACACAAGCCTCTAGCGTGCTCTATTCTTTTTCTATTCTACCTGTTTTCTAAATTCTATGTATTTATTATGTAATTAAAGAAACCTTGTTACGCGTGCTGCGTTAATCTAGAGACGTGTCATAGCACGTTGCTCTGTTGATTATGATTGCTTCTATCGTCCTCTTCTGCTAATGACTCAATGTAAATATCATGCACTTCTCATTTACTAATATCATCTTGGAAGAGCATCTGAGCGTCTGAACAAAGAGTCACATGATCAACGACACTCGTTTACTCTCGTCACATAGAAACAGAGCACGATCTGCTTTTACATTATATCTTCATGTTTAGATCCTAAAAGATGTATTTCTAGGTTTAAATGCAGAACCCATGATTCGAGCTGCTCTCATACTGTACGTCTGATCTCCGATAGCTCCTCTGTGATAGTAATGTACAGCGCTTTGAGCCAGAAACGCCTCAGCGGCTGCGCAGTAATGTGTGCTGGAATGCAGACGCTCCCGCTGCGCTCCGAAGGCCTGCAGAAATAACAACAGCAGTCTGAGACATTGACTGAACAGACCTCCCACGACTCGGACGCATTCCTGTCACCTTTACATTAAAGCACTTGTGTTTGAAGGTGTGAGGAGGCCACAATACAAACATGTGTATACGCCAAAGTGTTATTACTTTATATATTAAGCAATATGAAATAACTCCGTCTGTGTGTGATATTGCTTAATGAATCTGGCAGGTTTGTATTTCTTTATAAGCATCAAAAATATCCCTATTCTTTTATGTATGTATGTATAATTTTTTTTAGTATTCAAATTCTTTTTTTTATTCTTTTGTATTTTTTACGTGTGTGTTGTGTGTGTGTGTGTGTGTGTGTGTTTTGTGTGTGTGTGTGTGTGTGTGTATGTGTTTTGCGTGTGTGTTTTGTGTGTGCGTGTCTGTGTCTGTGTCTGTGTGTGTGTGTGTGTATGTGTATGTGTGTGTGACTGTGTGACTGTGTGTGTCTGTGTGTGTGTGTGTGTGTGTGTGTGTGTCTCTGTGTCTGTCTGTGTGTCTGTGTGTGTGTGTGTGTGTGTGTGTCTGTGTCTGTCTGTGTGTGTGTGTGTGTATGTGTGCGTGTCTGTGTCTCTGTGTGTGTGTGTATGTGTCTGTGTCTGTGTCTGTGTCTGTGTCTCTGTGTGTGTGTGTATGTGTCTGTGTCTGTGTCTGTGTCTCTGTGTGTGTGTCTATGTGTGTGTGTGTGTCTGTGTCTGTCTGTCTGTGTGTGTGTTTTGTTGTTGTTAAATTATTGAAAAGTTAATTTAAATCCTATGGGGAATTCATGTAAATATTTGAGTTCAAAGGCTAACAAAAAGTTTGTGAAATCCTTGATTAAAGGTCCAGGTTGAAATGTTTGCAGTAAAAGCTCTGGAGAAATCACATGAAAAGCAGCGTTATTGTAGTCTAGATAACTACAACTAAAACTAATCATTATTATCAACATCAGAGGACCTTGAACATCTGAATGTGTCATGTTATTATTGATATACTGAGATATATTGAGAAAAAAGTTTGTGAATCCTTCAATTACATCATAACATATATTATATATTACGATTTTATTTTATTTTATATTGTTTGTAGTTTTGTTTTGTTTTGTTTTTACATGAAGTGCCCCTGTGATTTTAAGTTAACATTTCAATAATGAGGATAAATAAATAAACACATAAATACATAAATGTGACCCTGGACCACAAAACCAGTCATAAGGGAAATATTTATAAATTGAGGTTTATGCATCATCTGAAATCTGAATAAATAATCTTTCTATTGATGTATGGTTTGTTATGATCGGACAATATTTGTAAATCTGGAATCTGAGGATGCAAAAAAATCTAAATATTGAGAAAATCATCTTTAAAGATGTTCAAATGAAGTTCTTAGCAATGCATATTAATAATCAATAATTAAGTTTAGATATATTTATGGTAAGAAATGTACTAAATATCTTCATGGAACATGATCTTAACATCCTAACGATTTTTGGCATAAAAGAATGTATAATTTTGACCCATACAATGTATTGTTGGCTATTTTAATATACCTGTGCTGATTATGACTGCGCCTGTGCTCCAGGGTCACAAATAACTAAATATTAACAATTAAGGCATCTGTCGTTACTGAAGTCCTGCATCAGAGCAGCATGCGTAAACATGCGTGTGTTTCTCTGTCAGAGTCGGATCCTCAGGCGTTCAGCGTGCCGCTCTCGCTGGTGATTGTGAACGACCGGCGGCACAAGCAGCTGCAGGAGGAGCAGGAGGAGCAGCGGAGTCCGGCGGACCGGGTCTCTTCACTCCTGCACCTGACGGGCCGCAGATCCACCAGCAGTAACTCGTCCCTCAGCTCGTCCTCCGAGACCACACCCGGCACACCGGAGACGGCGCTGCGCTCGCGCCGGCGGGTAGAGTCACGCGTCAGACGTCAACTAACACTGAGCAATGCCTCGCTTACAGTATAGAGTTATACCATAGAATTAATGCAACTGTTCATCATTAGCTCATGTTAGCTCAGGTGCATCAAATAGTATTTACACAAGTAATGCTGAATGATCATTAATCAATTAATGCTTTAATTAATGCTTTAGTTCATGTTAGCTCAAGTGCATCAAATAGTATTTACACAAGTAATGCTGAATGATCATTAATCAATTAATGCTTTAATTAATGCTTTAGTTCATGTCAGCTCAAGTGCATCAAATAGTATTTACACAAGTAATGCTGAATGATCATTAATCAATTAATGCTTTAATTAATGCTTTAGTTCATGTCAGCTCAAGTGCATCAAATAGTATTTACACAAGTAATGCTGAATGATCATTAATCAATTAATGCTTTAATTAATGCTGTTCATGTCAGCTCAAGTGCATCAAATAGTATTTACACAAGTAATGCTGAATGATCATTAATCAATTAATGCTTTAATTAATGCTTTAGTTCATGTCAGCTCAAGTGCATCAAATAGTATTTACACAAGTAATGCTGAATGATCATTAATCAATTAATGCTTTAATTAATGCTTTAGTTCATGTCAGCTCAAGTGCATCAAATAGTATTTACACAAGTAATGCTGAATGATCATTAATCAATTAATGCTTTAATTAATGCTTTAGTTCATGTCAGCTCAAGTGCATCAAATAGTATTTACACAAGTAATGCTGAATGATCATTAATCAATTAATGCTTTAATTACTGCTTTAGTTCATGTCAGCTCAAGTGCATCAAATAGTATTTACACAAGTAATGCTGAATGATCATTAATCAATTAATGCTTTAATTAATGCTTTAGTTCATGTTAGCTCAAGTGCATCAAATAGTATTTACACAAGTAATGCTGAATGATCATTAATCAATTAATGCTTTAATTAATGCTTTAGTTCATGTCAGCTCAGGTGCATCAAATAGTATTTACACGTAATGCTGAATGATCATTAATCAATTAATGCTTTAATTAATGCTTTATTGACAAATGGAAGTTGAGTAAACTTAAGCGTTTAAGGCTTCAGCAGACTTGTGAGTTCTCATCTTCTTGTTTTAAGTTCATACAAAAATAAGTTGAGAGGACTCAGAACTCTTAAGTTTGCTTAACTTGTTTTCTTTCTTTTTACAGTGCAATAGAATTGTAAAGCATTATGATCTTTGTAAATATCTGATAACTGATATGCAGAAAAAAGGTTTTTGACACAATAATACATTTTTAATCAATAATAATCATTAAAACATTTTGACATATTAATAAATTAATAATCATAAAGAAATTTCTTGACACAATAATAAATTAATAATCATAAAGACATTTTTGACACAATAATAAATTAATAATCATAAAAAAAAAAATTGGACACAATAATAAATTAATAAGAATTTATAATAATCATTAAACAAATATTGACACAATAATACATTATGAATCAATAATAATAATCATTAAAACGTATTTTTGAAACTGTAATAAATGTATAATATTAATTCTTAAATAGTTTTCCCCCAATAATACATTTATTATTAAAACGTTTTTGACACAATAATAAATTAATAATATTTAAGAATAATCCTTAAAACTTTGACACAATGAAAAATTAACAATCAATAATAATCATTCAAATGTTTTATAAATTAATTATTATTAATCATAATCATTATTTTACCATTAATATAATAATCATTAAAAGCTTATTGACAATAATAAATCAAAATCCTTAATAATAATCATTAAAACGTCTTTTGACACAATAATAAATTAATGATCGTTATTATTAATATTCATTTGTCTATTTACTTATTTATTCTGCCATATTTACTTTTCTCTTTTTAGTTTAAAGGTGAAGTACTAAAATAACTAAAACTAATAAATAAAAATATAAAAATACTATATATTTACAAATGACAAAAATATGACAAAACTTAAAGTGAAAACAGAAAATGTAAAAATACTTAAACATATTAATAAATATAATAGTATATAAATGATACTAACATTTCTCACATGAGAATGAAACGTTAATGTTTAGTGCTGTTTCAGACCCAAAATTATGGCATTTATCATTAGACCTCAAATTAAAGAACAATCATTCATTAAGTGAATATCTGTAAAAACACATCTGTGGAATCAAATTGTGATCATGAACCGAACTGTGTTGAAACTGATTCAGAAACATGAGCAAATGTCTAGTTTGTTGATCAGGGATGATGGTTTATTGAACATGTATTGGCTATGATATTAAGTAATGCTATTAATAACAATGCACTGCTCCTAACAGGGTTGAAGGTTCAGGTTCAGGTTCTTTATTATTTGTCACATACACAATCATACAGGGTATAATCAGTAGTGAAATGTAGGTCAGGACAGGTCCGCTCAATGGAAGTGCAAAAAAAAATATATAATAATAATAAAATAGAAAATGAAATAAAAATACCATAAGCAATAAAACAATGAAACATAACACAAGAGAATATATATATATATAAATATAGGTGAGAATGAAAAAGGGAACAAATAATAAAATAAAATGAGTAAGATGTGCAATGAGATAAAATGTGCAATACAGTATACTGTGGATTAATAAATATTAATAAAAACACGGATGTGTAAGAGAATGTGCAAATAGGTTGTACCGGGTATGTACACATAGCAGCAGTGTGGATGATGGAGAATAATGGATGTGATTACAGTTTATTAAATTGAGTCCTGTAGATGAAATGATGTTATGAGACTGAGTTTAGGAGCCTGATGGCCTGAGGGAAGAAGCTCCTCCTCAGTCTCTCAGTTTTTGCCATCATGCTCCTGAAGCGCTTGCCAGATGGCAGTAAATGGAAATGATGGTTACCAGGGTGATTCGAGTCCTGGTAACCATCATTTCCGTTTCCATCAAATACAGGTTCCGTTGAACCTGTATGTCTCAGTCATATATGCTGTGTTTGACCGCTGCAGGGCGGCATGTCTGTGGACTGCATCACTGATCTGGACGACAGTCACTCTCGTCTGCTGGAGGCTCTTCAGCTCTCCACGCCTGTGAAGAAGAAGACGAGCGACGACGCCAAGCTCAGCCTCAACCCCATCTACAGACAGGTGCCGCGCGTTCTGGACAGCTGCTGCCAGCACCTGCAGAAGTATGGTCAGTGCTACCCAAACCCAAATGTGTTTTAAAGAGCCCCTGAAATCCCACACCTGTCGGTTTTATGTCATCTTTATGATGGGATAAGCCCCGCCTCCACTTCCTGTTTCAATAGAAAACATCAAAACACGTTTCCATTGCATGGACTTCACAATAACAGCCGGACTTGAGCGTAGTTTGAAGACTGTTGACGGTTATTATCTTTGCTGCTGTTAAGGTCTGCAGACGGTGGGCATTTTCCGGGTCGGGAGCTCCAAGAAAAGAGTTCGGCAGGTGAGAGGCAAATGTTTGATGTTTTAGAGATGATATATATATATATGACCGACAGTAAGGAAACCAGAATACATAAAAGCTAAATATTTTGAAAATTTAATTAATATTTCAGTTATTATATTTCAATAAAAGGATTTTATTTTGTATATTTTTCTCATTATATAATATTTCATCGTCTAGATCATGAATTCCCAAACATTCCCAAATATTATCTTTATTTTTTTTACCTAAAATATTTAAAGTCCTTTTAAGTTAATAAGTTTAATAATTCAACAACACATTTGCATATTCACACTTCTCTGGTTAATGGTCACATGGCAGCCAAACAGTACACAATACAAACAAATACAATAATTAATATATTTTTGTTTTAATTTCTTTTATTATTAATCTATTTCAAATTTTGCTCGGACTTATTTTTGAACTTACAAACAAGAAAATACAAACCTGTCAAATGTGTTAAGCGATATCATACAGTCACTCTTTCTTGTTAGATAGTGTGTAATATATAATATAATAAAACTTGACTACATTTTGTATTGTGACATCCTGGTAAACAAATCAATTATTTCATATTTTTTTAGTAAGTATTGTCATTTGTTAACCCCAGTAGTTTCTTCACAAACCCAGTTTGCTAAACTTTGCTCTAGATAACGCTGTTGTGCACACAAACCTTTCAAGAGGGTTATTTTCAATGAATGATTTGTAGAAATCCTAAATAACTGGACTTCATTGGTGTAAGAAGTATGTGTTGTCAGTTGTCAGTGTTGACGTGTGTTTGTTGTGACGTTCAGCTCCGTGAAGCCTTCGATCAGGGTGCCGATGTTGTTCTGGACCAGCGGCACAGTGTTCATGACGTGGCGGCGCTGCTCAAAGAGTTTCTGAGAGACATGCCTGATCCTCTGCTGACCAGAGAACTGTACTCCGCGTTTATCAGCTGCGCGCGTAAGCAACACGATGCTGAGACAGTCCTTCTTAAAGGAATAGTTCAGCCAGAAAATACAATCACACTCACTCTCAGACCATCCGAGAAACATCTACAATAATACAATTAAATACAATCACATTCACTCTCAGACCATCCGAGAAACATCTACAATAATACAATTAAATACAATCACACTCACCCTCAGACCATCCGAGAAACATCTACAATAATACAATTAAATACAATCACATTCACTCTCAGACCATCCGAGAAACATCTACAATAATACAATTAAATACAATCACACTCACTCTCAGACCACATCTACAATAATACAATTAAATACAATCACACTCACTCTCAGACCATCCAAGAAACATCTACAATAATACAATCACACTCACCCTCAGACCATCCGAGAAACATCTACAATAATACAATTAAATACAATCACACTCACCCTCAGACCATCCGAGAAACATCTACAATAATACAATTAAATACAATCACATTCACCCTCAGACCATCCGAGAAACATCTACAATAATACAATTAAATACAATCACATTCACTCTCAGACCATCCAAGAAACATCTACAATAATACAATTAAATCCAATCACATTCACCCTCAGACCATCCAAGAAACATCTACAATAATACAATTAAATCACATTCACTCTCAGACCATCCAAGAAACATCTACAATAATACAATTAAATACAATCACATTCACCCTCAGACCATCCAAGAAACATCTACAATAATACAATTAAATACAATCACATTCACTCTCAGACCATCCAAGAAACATCTACAATAATACAATTAAATCCAATCACATTCACCCTCAGACCATCCAAGAAACATCTACAATAATACAATTAAATACAATCACATTCACTCTCAGACCATCCAAGAAACATCTACAATAATACAATTAAATACAATCACATTCACCCTCAGACCATCCGAGAAACATCTACAATAATACAATTAAATACAATCACATTCACTCTCAGACCATCCGAGAAACATCTACAATAATACAATTAAATCCAATCACATTCACTCTCAGACCATCCGAGAAACATCTACAAAATACAATTAAATACAATCACACTCAGCCTCAGACCATCCAAGAAACATCTACAATAATACAATTAAATACAATCACATTCACTCTCAGACCATCCGAGAAACATCTACAATAATACAATTAAATCCAATCACATTCACTCTCAGACCATCCGAGAAACATCTACAAAATACAATTAAATACAATCACACTCAGCCTCAGACCATCCAAGAAACATCTACAATAATACAATTAAATACAATCACATTCACTCTCAGACCATCCGAGAAACATCTACAATAATACAATTAAATCCAATCACATTCACTCTCAGACCATCCAAGAAACATCTACAATAATACAATTAAATACAATCACATTCACTCTCAGACCATCCAAGAAACATCTACAATAATACAATTAAATACAATCACATTCACTCTCAGACCATCCGAGAAACATCTACAATAATACAATTAAATACAATCACATTCACTCTCAGACCATCCGAGAAACATCTACAAAATACAATTAAATACAATCACACTCAGCCTCAGACCATCCAAGAAACATCTACAATAATACAATTAAATACAATCACATTCACTCTCAGACCATCCGAGAAACATCTACAATAATACAATTAAATCCAATCACATTCACTCTCAGACCATCCGAGAAACATCTACAAAATACAATTAAATACAATCACACTCACTCTCAGACCATCCGAGAAACATCTACAATAATACAATTAAATCCAATCACATTCACCCTCAGACCATCCAAGAAACATCTACAATAATACAATTAAATCCAATCACATTCACCCTCAGACCATCCAAGAAACATCTACAATAATACAATTAAATACAATCACATTCACTCTCAGACCATCCGAGAAACATCTACAATAATACAATTAAATCCAATCACATTCACTCTCAGACCATCCGAGAAACATCTACAATAATACAATTAAATACAATCACATTCACTCTCAGACCATCCGAGAAACATCTACAAAATACAATTAAATACAATCACACTCAGCCTCAGACCATCCGAGAAACATCTACAATAATACAATTAAATACAATCACACTCAGCCTCAGACCATCCGAGATGTAGATGAGTTTGTTTCTTCATCAGGTTTGGAGAAATGTGTCTCAGTGTCTCAGCAATGGAAGTGAATGGGTGCCGTCAGAATGAGAGTCTGATAAAAACATCACAATAATCCACATTCCATCAGTTATCATCTGGAGAAGACAAAAGCTGCGTGTTTGTAAAAAACACATTTTTAATTTCAAACGATTGCTTCCAACTAAAATATGAATCCATAATCCATAACGCTTCCTCCAGTGAAGAAGTGTTCTGGTCTGAATCAGGAGAGAAATCTGCAGATCAAGCAGCGATCCGGAAGCATATGTGGCTGGATTTTGATGTGAGAGAAAATATTATTATGTTATTATGGATTATGGACTCATATTTTAGCCAGAAGCAGTGGTTTGAAGTTAAAAACATCTTAATGCTGGATTTGTTTCAGCTTTTGTCTTCTCCAGATGTTAACTGATGGACTGTGGATTATTGTGATGTTTTTATCAGACTCTCATTCTGACGGCACCCATTCACTGCAGAGCATCCATTGCTGAGACACTGATGCAATGCTACATTTCTTTAGATATGATGAAATGTCTTGGATGACCTGAGGGTGAGTAAATGTTAATTCTCTGGATGAACTATTCCTTTAAGACTTTATTCTTCATTATTCCACTCCTCTTCTCTGTGGTGTTTGTGCAGCTCTAGACAAGGCGGATCAGCACACGGTCATGCAGTTACTCATCTGTCTGCTTCCTGCCTGCAACAGCGACACCCTTCAGTGTTTACTTCACTTCCTGTCAGATGTAGCCAATCACGCGGAGGACTCGCGGGACGCTGATGGAAACGAGGTGAGTTGTGTAGATCATTGTGACAATTAGAATTTGTTTTGTTTCATTTATATTTATTTGTATACATTTAATTTAGACCAGTGTCGCGATTCTTAGAATTCTTACACTGTGTGTGTGTGTGTGTGTGTGTGTGTGTGTGTGCATGTGTGTATGTGGTGCGTTATGAGGACACAAATTTGTATAATGACATGGGTATGACATAGGTGTGTACAAGGAGAAGGTGATGTTATGAGGACATTTTCAGTGTCCCCATAATTTGCGCTTATAAATCATACAGAGTGAGTGTTTTGAGGGAAAGTAGAAATGTCCTGTGAGGGCTAAGTTTAGGTGTAGGTGTGTGTGTGTGTGCGTGTGTGCGTGTGTGCGTGTGTGCGTGTGTGCGTGGGTGCGTGGGTGCGTGGGTGCGTGTGAGTGTGTCTGTGTCTGTGTCTGTGTCTGTGTGTGTGTGTGTGTGTGTGTGTGTGTGTGTGTGTGTGTGTGTGTGTGTGTGTGTGTGTGCGTGGGTGTGTGAGTGTGTGTGTTTGTCTGAGTGCGTGTGTGTGTGTGTGTGGGTGCATGTGAGTGTGTGTGTTTGTCTGAGTGCGTGTGTGTGTGCGTGTAAGTATGTGCGTGTGTGTGTGCGTGTAAGTGTGTGTGTGCGTGCGTGCGTGCGTGTGTGTGTGTAAGTGTGTGCGTGGGTGCGTGTGAGTGTGTGCGTGGGTGTGTGTGCGCGTGTGTGTGCGCGTGTGTGTGTGTGTGAATGGGCGGAAAGTGAACTGATGGACAGCAGATAACAGCTTGTTATTGCAGCAGGATCAGATGACACAAAGCCGTGATCTCATAGTCAACTGGCTTTTATTTCTATAGCGCTTTATACAATACTGATTGTGTCAAAGCAGCTTTACAGAGTCGAACAGGAAAAGAGTTTGTCAATAATGCAAGAGGACAATAACAAAGAGTCATTTTCCATACATCGGTCATGTTGTGCTCACAAGAATCACAAGGTTTCTTAATGTTGCTTCCAACAGAAATCCAGCACTACTGCGCTTCTGAGTGTTTATTAAAGATTCAAGATTACCCATGATTCCTTACTGACGTGTAACAAACTACATTAACCCCAAAGAGCTCAATGATCTCTGGGCTTTGTGGTCGGTCTGAAGAAACATTTGATTATTTACTCCTGTTTTCAACCTCGTATGACAGTAAATCATAAAGAGAGATACTTTCTGAAGAAAAATTAACATTTCACTGAGACCTATTATTGTAAAAATGAATAAAGAAGAAAATAAAACAATTAAGTTTAAAGTAGTTGTTAATTAAATTTGTTTTGGTTTGACATACTTTTATCAAAATATTTTTTTGTCAAAAAGTTGATAACTTATTAAATAATTTAAGTTTCATGATTTTAATTAATAATGCATGTTTTTTAAATACTAAAATTGATGTAACTTAAATCAGAATATAGAAAGAATGTAATGTAAAACATATAATTTAAATGTAAAATAAAACAGATTTCATAGGGACCTAAATATTATGAAAAAATGGTTGTTAAATTGTACAAGTTTCACGATTTCAATTAATTAGATATGATTTTTGGTTAGTAAAATATATATTTTTTTAAATGTTGTTCAATAATTTCATTTAAATTGGACATGATTTTTGATTAGTAAAATTTCATTTAACTATTAAAAAATAATTTGGTTAAAAAAAAAAATAATAGGGCCCTAAAAAAATACATTTTTGTTAAATAAAAAAATAATGTTGTTAAATTGTGTAAGTTTCACGATTTCAATTAATTAGTCAAATAAAAAAAATATTTTATGTTAAATGATTTCATTTAAATTGGACATGATTACATGATTTTGTAAAATTTTATTTAAATAATAATTAAATAAATAATAATAAAGGCCCTATAAAATAATTTTTTGTTAAATAAAAAAATAATGTTGTTAAATTGTGTGCGTTTCATGATTTGAGTTAAGTAGACAAGCTTTTTGATTAGTAAGTTTGAATGAAATGAAAAAGGAATGCTTTCTTCCTTCCATGTCCATTATTGGTGCAGCTCTTTTCCATCAAACATCACGCTGACCACATCTGTCAGGACAAAAGCTCTTGAAAGCACAATAAAAGTCTCTATACGGTGGCTTTGGAGGACCATCACAAACCCACACGTTCACTGAGCTCAATGCAGTTAATGATGCCTGCACTGTATTGTAGGTGATTGGTAACAAGATGACGTCTCTGAACCTGGCCACCATATTCGGGCCGAACCTGCTGCACAAGCAGAAGAGCTCAGAGAAGGAGTTCAGCGTGGAGAGCTCGGCGCGAATGGAGGACAGCGCCGCTATCATCAGCGTGGTGCAGCTCATGATCGACACGCACCAGTCCCTGTTCACGGTACGTCACACACATTGATCATCAGCAGATCGACTTACAAATGAGGACAATAGAAGAAGCAGTCAAAACGAGCAATGATACGCAAGCGCTGTAACACGTCTCAGTTAGCTTAACACAGTACATGCAGCAAGGGTTTTTAACTGTATGTGAGCCTGGACCACAAAAACTGTCTTAAGTGACAATTTTTCAAAATTGAGATTTATACATCATCGGAAAGCTGAATAAATAAGTTTTCCATTGATGTATGGTTTATTATGATCGGACAATATTTGAAAATCTGGAATCTGAGGGTGTAAAAAAATCTAAATATTGAGAAAATCATCTTTAAAGTTGTTCAAATGAAGTTCTTAGCAATGCATATTACTAATCAATAATTAAGTTTTGATATATTTACGGTAAGAAGTTTACTAAATATCTTCATGGAGCATGATCTTTATTTAATATCCTAATGATTTTTGCCATAAAAGAAAGATTTATAATTTTGGCCCATACAATATATTTTTGTTTATTTTAATCTAATTCTGCGGCTTAAGACTGGTTTTGTGCTCCAGGGTTATATATTATAAATAAAAAGAAAACAGGTAGAATAGAAAAAGAATAGAGCAAGCTAGTGTTAGAGGTATTTTTTGCTTCTGTTAATTTAATAATAAATAAAAAGAAAACAAATAGATAGAATACAAAAATAATAGAGAAGCTATTTTGTGTTTTTTAAAGAATAGAATTAGAATAGAGTGCAAGATGGCACACGCACCATGACCGTATGACTGAGCTATGAGAACAGAAAATACAACAATAGAAATAAATCAGCACTTCTATGGCTGTTTGTTATTAAAAGTGCTTGAGATGTAGTTTATCTTGCTGGGCTTTCCAGCACATGTCCAGAAAAGGGCTGGTTTGAATGAAGGACAAGAATGCTTGCAGAATAGAAATATATTACATTTTAGGAATCTTTGCAAAAGGGGACCATTGTATGTTTATTGATTAACTAATTTATTGGCCTAGTGTTATTAATCATAGTTTAATCCTAATTTAGTTCTATCATTTAAATTCTATATTTAATATCATATTTAATTAAATAATTATATTTTAAATATAAATAACATTTTTCACACTCTCTTTGTTGACATGAGAATGAATGAATGATTTATTTAACTTTATTCCCTTTGGTCCCAATGTTACTAAGAGCACTGATTCTGAGTATGGGTCACCACACTTGGCCGTATGTCTCTTCACTCACTGAATATTAAATGATTGTATGTGTGTGTGTGTGTTCACGGTGTGTGTGTGTGTGTGTGTGTGTTCACCGTGTGTGTGTGTGTGTGTGTGTGTGTGTGTGTGTGTGTGTGTGTGTGTGTGTGTGTGTGTGTGTGTGTGTGTGTGTGCCACACTTGGCCGTATGTCTCTTCACTCACTGAATATGAAATGATTGTATGTGCTTGTTCTTTGGTGTTGATGTGATTGGTCTCCAGATCTCGGCCGAGCTGCAGAACGAGCTTCTGCTGAGTTTGCTGGACACAGACAGTGACGTGGTGGATTATCTGCTGAGGAGGAAAACACCTCAGTGTGAGTAAGTGACAGTTACACCTGACACAACTACAGATTCATCCTCAATACACAACAACTGTGCAGTAATAACTCAGACTGCAGCATTAAATATAGCAATAGTATTCATTCCACAGCATTACAGGAAATCATATGAGCCTATTTTACTGTGTTATATTATGTACAATTTTAAGTATAAATAAAAATTTAAGAATTTAATAGTACTCAAGAATATATTATATTATATATGAATATTATTCATTTTCATAGCATTACAGTAAATCATATCATACATTTATGATTGTATTATAATTGTTTATTATTATGTTATATTCAATACCAAGTTTAAAAAAGAATGAAGAATATATAAACTGTTAACAAAGTGCACAAATATAGTCAAAGGTCTTTCTTAATATCGAATGACTTTATATTATATTATATAAAATATAATATATAAATATTTTTATTTTCAGAGAATTAATGCAAATCATATTAACTTTTTTGCTTTATACATTTTTAAATAAAAGAAATACATTTTTAAAGAAATAAAAAAACTATTAGGCTTCTACTGTGACATGAACTACAACATTAAAAATATTTTTATAATATATATATATTAATGCTGGACAACGATTAATCGCATCCAAAATAAGTTTACTGTGTATATTTATTATGTATATATAAATACACACTCATACAGTATATATTAAAAAACATATTTACATGTATTTACATATAAAGTGATGTGACATACATTATATATAAATATATTTAATATATAAACATATTCTATTTTCTTAAATATATGCATTCATGTTTGTGTATTTATATATACATAATAAATATACACAGCATACACATATATTATGTACATAAAAACATAATCGTTTTCCAGCACTAATATATATTTATAATAATCTATATTTCATTATTTAAACGTTATTGATTTCCACAGCAATAAAGTAAATCATAAGTGTCTATTTGATAATAATTAGTATCATTCTAAGTTTGGTGGATGTTGTGCTGCAGAGACGTGAAGAGCTCGAGTGGAGAAATCTCTCCGTATGAGAACAACTCTCCGGTGCTCTCCGAGTGGTTTCATCCGTCCGCACCGCAGCACCAGAGTCACACAAACCTCCAGCCGGCGCTCGAGAGGAGCAGCGTCTCACGCTCACAAGCCTGCGCCGGCACCGGTACCGGTGGGTTTATTCTCTGATGAAGAGACGGCAGACCTGATTTAAACATCTGCGTCACACGAGAAGCTCTCAGTCTTTAGATTATTGATAATGAGTATAAACACACTGCACAAATACTGAGTAAAATAGTCATTTTAATTAGATCAAACCAGGGGTATTATAATTCATTCAAACTAAAACCATAGAAAAACCTTTGTTATTTGTAATAAAATACAATTGAACTGAAACAAAATAAAATTTAAAACAATCTTAATTTTTTATTCAATCATTAATAATAATTATTATTATTATTTCAGATAGTTGTCAAGGCAACATTTCACATGGTCATTTAGTTTAACTTAATGCCCTGTTGTGACAACTTACCCCATATATTGAGACAACTTACCCCATATATTGTGACAACTTACCCCATATATTGTGACAACTTACCCCTTACCCCATATATTGTGACAACTTACCCCATATATTGTGACAACTTACCCCATTTATTGTGACAACTTACCCCATATATTGTGACAACTTACCCCATATATTGTGACAACTTACCCCCCATATATTGTGACAACTTACCCCATTTATTGTGACAACTTACCCCATTTATTGTGACAACTTACCCCATTTATTGTGACAACTTACCCCATATATTGTGACAACTTACCCCATTTATTGTGACAACTTACCCCATATATTGTGACAACTTACCCCATATATTGTGACAACATACCTAAGCGATTGGGGCATGTTGTCACAAAAGTCGAGTTTTATTTCTAAGACAGTAGCAGTGGAAATTATCAAAAACATTTGTATTCAAGTCTTTACAAAGAGAATATATATATATATATATAAAGACTATAATTTATTGTAATTTTTATTTATTATATTTGATCGACTTTAAGAAAGAGTAACTATTTCTTAGGCTGGGTCAAGGTTATTATAGCTAACCAAAACTAAAACCATAAAAACATTTTTGTTATTTGAAATAAAGAAAATGCTAATTTAAATAACATAAAATCATAAAAAATACTAAACTTATTTTATTTCAGTTTGATCACAAGGAAAAAAAAATCGTTTTCATTTAGTTAAATTAATAAAATAGCTCAAACTGAAATGAAAATTAATAATAAAAAAACAATATGGGCATTTAAAGAAAAACTATTAAAATCTCAAAAAACACGTTTTATTATATTATATACAATTCCAAGTAAAAAATAAATAAAGAGTATAAAAACGAACTATGCACAGATATCAAATCAAACCGCATTTTATTATTATATTATATTTGTCAGTCCTCTGTCGTCTGTGTCATGTGTTCCCGCCTATTGTGTCCATATATGGTTTGTTTCCTGTCCTTGTTTAGTGTGATCATTAGTTAAGTCTGTTCCAGCTGTGTTCGTCTAATTAACCTGTGTATATTAGTTCCTGTGTGTTCAGTTTTGTGTGATTTGGTCTGGTCTACTCTACTCTACTCGTTACTCTACTCGTTACTCTACTCGTTACTCTACTCTGCTCTACTCGCTACTCTACTCGCTACTCTACTCGCTACTCTACTCTGCTCTACTCTACTCTGCTCTACTCTACGTTACTCGTTACTCTACTCGTTACTCTACTCTGCTCTACTCTGCTCTCTACTCACTGCTACTCTGCTCTACTCCACTGCTCTCTACTGCCACTCTCTGCTCTACTCTGCTCTCTCACTACTCTGCTCTGCTACTCTACCTGCTCTACTCTGCTCTACTCTGCTCTACTGCCACTCTACTCGCTACTCTACTCGCTACTCTGCCTACCTGCTCTCTCGCTACTCTACGCCACTCTACTCTGCTCTACTCTGCTCTACTCTACTCGCCACTCCACTGCTGCCACTCTACCTGCTCTACTCGTTACTCTACTCTGCTCTACTCACCGCCACTCTACTCGCCACTCCACTGCTCTACTCTGCCTCCACTACTCTGCTCTACCGCTACTCTACTCTGCTCTACTCTACTCTACGTTACTCGTTACTCTACTCGTTACTCACTCTGCTCTCGCCACTCACCTACTCTACTCGCTACTCTACTCACTCACCGTTACTCTACTACACTCTGCTCTCACTCTACTCTACTCTACTCTACTCTACTTTGTCTACATTAAACACTATTATTTGAGTTTACTCCTCGTGTGTACACCGTGACTATTTTATATTATATTAAAAATACTAGTTTTCACCGCATTAAAGTAAATTGCATGGGCCTATTTTATTATAATTTATATTATTTTAAATAAAAACAGTAGCTATAAAAAAATAAAAAATTAATAGTAAATCAATGAGACTAAAATCGAACTACTTTTCTATGAATGCTTTCCAGTATTGAATAATTATACACTGTATATATATATTATCCAGAGCTCATCCCAGCACAGATCTGATTTCTTTCTGCTGCATTCGTGTAGTGCTGTCTTCTGAAGGTGTTGAACGGAGGTTTTGTGAGAGGTGTACGTGTCAGTAATGAATGTCGTCTTCTCTTCAGGAGAAACCATACATGATACGACTCGTATCTGGAGAACACAACATGCTCTTCTGTCAGGACTTCATGACAAACTCCTCACAGGTACAAACACCACACAAAAGACACGGCAGTCAAAAAAAGCCACATAATCCATCCTGTATTATGAAATACACTCTGTATTCTATACAGTAGAAGTTATTTTAATCAAAGCACGTGTTCTCTTTACACACTGCACTTTTCTTCTTTTAATAATCTTTATTACTGTATTTAAATGGTCAGATAGTGAATCTGTATCTTTACTGGTTAAAATGCATTATTTTTCAACCACACACAATACATTACATTAAAAAGATGTATTTACTGTGTCGAAAACTGCAATAATAGTGATATTTTGCAGCCCTTATTATTATTATTTTTTTTAAGTTAATTCTAATGACTTTTGAGAACATTATTTTCAAGAATTATTCCTAAGTGTTGTCTAAAAAAATTAAAAAGTTGAGATTATTAAGAACTATTTTTGTGAATACAGAATATAAGCAAGAAAATGAGAATAAAATGCAGTTAAGAAGATTTGTATTCCTAAAAATGTTTTATGAATCTTAGAAATATATCGTATTAACACAGCAATATCAAGAAGATTTGACTTTATAACTCATGAATGCACAAAAACAGTCCAAATTTATGAAACGTACATATTTATATCAAACAAAATACATTTTTTTAACTAAATAAATTAATTTTAATTGCATACATGTCACTTTCAGATGAAAAGAGTGATGATTTGTTTCATGCTGCAGTGGTTGGTCAATATATATTCATGTTTATCAACAGAATCCAGTCCAAAAGAGTGAGATATAGTGAAGTATGAATATACACTGCTGTTCAAAAGTCTGTTTTCAAAACATTTGTCATGTTTTTAAAGAAGTCTCTTCTGCTCATCAAGACTGTATTTACTTGATCTAAAATACAGAAAGAACTGTACTCTTGTGAAATATTATTACTATTTAAAATAACGATTTTCTATATTAATAATGCTGTAAAATATCATTTATTTCTGTGATGCGCAGCTGTATTTTCAGCATCATTACTCCAGTCTTCAGTGTCACATGATCTTCAGAAATCATAATAATATACTGATTTATTATCAATGCTGGAAACTGTAAAAAAAAAATTAACCTGACACATTTTTCAGGATTCTATGATTAATAAAAAGTTGAAATAGAACAACATTTATTCAAAATATAAATATTTGTAACAATATGTATTGTTTCCAACCAGGGTTAATTTTTGATCTTGAGACGAAAATGCTTAAATAGTCTTAGTCACATTTGAGTCATTTGAGTCTTTCATATTTTTAGTCTAGTTTTAGTCGATTTTTTTGTTAAAGATACAAATGAAACTATTTTTTCAGATACAGTAGGTTTACTTAAGCATACATTTATTTAACATCTTTTGTTGGTTAACATTGATGACAAATAGGTATTTATTTAGGAATGCTGTCCATTTCAGACAGAAGGCATGCATGTAATGCTGACACACATTCAGTTTTCACTCAGCTGTTCGACTGTATTTATGAGATACTCTACGCCAGTGGTTCTCAAAGTGTGGTACATGAGCTTCCTCTAGTGGTACGCAGAGGAATCTCTGAATTAAATATAAATTAGGCCACGTGTCAACCAAAACCAAAGTGTTTTTTTTTCTCCAGAGGTCAGCAAATTGTTAAAATTGTTTTAAATGGAAGCAACTTTTTCATGCTGAGCACTCAGGCATTTTTTTCTCGGCGCCGAGAGTTGAAGAATGTTCAACTATGGGTACAACTTACCCACTGTCACTCTTTAGTCAGCTAACCAATCACAGTGGAGGAGGGGCGGGACTAAGATTAGGAATAAAACACTTTTTTTTCTGTGCATAGTGCTACTGCATTTTAACGTTGGTCATAATGGTGGTACTTGGTGTAAAAAGTTTGAGAACCACTGCTCTACACGATAGACGTTTGGACTGCTGTGTGTGTATTTGAGCAGCGAGCACTGATCGCGCGCTGTGTGAGACTGAAGAAGTGGAGGATAAGTGATTCTGCCTATCCCACCTTCACTAACTTTAAATTAATCCACAAGGAATTGTGACTCCCGGGAGAAACGGGATGTCTGTCACACTATCCCTAACCCTTCAGGTACTGAGGCCTTTGTTTTAGATCACTAGTGTGTGTTTGGTAGCTATCCGTCCACTGCGGCTGACATACTGAGACTAGATATACGAACGCCTCTTATCCAAAGACAGATATGCACATTTTCAAAGACAAGACAGCCTATAGTTGATTTAATTTAGTCCTCAAATAACAATTTAGTCCCGTCTCGTCTTGTTAACGAAGATGCGGCATACATTTCGTCATAGTTTTTATCATCAGATATTAATTTTAGCTCGTCAACATCTCGTCTTAGTCACAGAAAAAAGGTTCGTTGACTAATATTTTTCGTCGTACTCTTCGTCGACGAAATTAACACTGTTTCCAACATTGATAATAAATCAGCATGAATTATTCATGAATGATTTCTGAAGATCATGTGACACTGAAGACTGTAGTAATGCTGAAAATACAGCTTTGATCACAGAAATTAATTATGTTTTAAAGTATATTAGAATAGTAAACTAATATTTTAAATTGCAATAATATTTCATAATATTACTGTATTTTCTGTATTTTAGATCAAATAAAGAGACTTTTTTTTTTTAAACATAAAAATATTTCTGCGAAATGTTTTAGACACTATTTTAACTTCATAGCTAATTTAGCAAAAAGTATTTTTGACACTAATGGTACTCCATACATACCTGGGTCAAAAATGACCCGAACACAAGACGTTATATCTCTTGAAAAATAATTGTAAAAATCTTTAAAATTAATGGCATGTATTTTAAGGGTCTAAAAGCATTTGCAATGTTTCATTCCTTTACTAAAAACTGCATTTTTAGACATTTTGATACATCTCTTCCAGGTCCAAATGTCCTGAACGCATTATGAGGGTTAAGAATAAGTAAATGTGTCTCTGTCCTTCAGGTTCGGATGGACACCTGTATAAACGCGCCTCCTCTGATGTTTTCTACGATGACGATAACGACACAGAACCTGTGCATGAGACGCAAACGTCCCTTACAAATATCACCGCTGAATGTAAAGCGTGCCGTACAGACGGCAGTCCTCTGAGCGCCCCGCGCCATCAAATGCATCCAATCGCATCGAGCCGCCGGACTGCATTTCACCAATCAGAGGAGGGGATGGCATTTCCCGCCAAACCAGACGACAGACTTCCTGCCATGTCCATGCAGCAGCGTGTCACTTCCTGTCAGGGTGCGGCGTCACACGTGCCATCGAAGAGCTTCGGAGCGGAGCAGCATCCAGACTGGCCCACAGAGAAGTGGCAAATATGGCAACTCCTGTCATCAGACAGCATCGACACACTTCCAGAGACTATGGTGTGAAACACTGCTTAAAGGGACAGTTCACCCAATAATGAACTCACTGTCATCCAAAGAATGAAAATGGCTTTCATTGAATGAGGCATTTCTCAAGATATTTTCTTTTATGTTCCACAGAAGACAAAAAGGCATACGGGTTTGGAACGAGTGAAGGATGACAGAATGATCATTTTTGGGTGAACTGTCCCTTTAAGAAACGTGAATTTGAAATGAATCGGCTGCAACACAGAATGTTGAATTAGAATTTGAATTAGAAAGCACCACAACATGTTAGCGCATTGTTTACAGATTATTGTATTTAAAAATACATTTTGATATTACAATTATGGATTAGTATTTTAATGTTTTAAATTAAAGTTTGGGGTCATTATCATTTTTTTTACAAAAATTTGCATTTTTAAATTGATCAAAAGTGACAGTAAAGATATTTGTAATGTTACAAAATATTTCTATTTTAAATAAATGCTGCTCTTTTGAACTTTCAATTAATCTGTGAATCCTGACAAATTAAATGTATCACAGTTTCTACAAAAATATAAACAAAATTCAGAATTGATAATAATCAGAAATGTTTCTTGAGCAGTAAATTAGTATATTATTATGATTTCTGAAGATCATGTGACACTGAAGACTGGAGTAATGATGCTGAAAATACACAGGAATAAATTACACTTTAACACATATTCACACAAAAACAGCTGTTATGAATTTCAATAATATATCAAATCTTACTATATTTTTGATAAAATAAATGCAGGCTTGCTGAGCAGAAGACCATGTGTTGGGTCTATGAACATGGTCATTGGTAATTATACCGAAAAATTAAATGTACTAACTAGTCTTTTAGCAATTATATAGATTTATTTGAATATAATTTGAATTCTAATTTTGCAGATTGAAAATCTAATTGTAATTCTGCATTCTGTGTGTTGAGGCCAGTTTAGTTCAAATGAACTGAGAATAATCTTAAATTCTGAACTCTCTTGAGTTCAATTGAATTTATAAATAGAATATATTAAATAAATTCAGTTCAGTTTCATTCAGTAGTTTGGTCATTTCCAAAGACTCTCTTGTAGGTGATTTTAAACACAGATCTAAAGATTAATTCATCGTTATCTGTTAATAATGCCTCATATTTCCATCTTTACCCTTCTTTCATTCATCATCAGTTGATTTTGTCGCTGATAGGAAGTATTTGACTTCATAAGGTAACGAGCAGATTCATTTCAGATTAATTACAGTGCTGCAAACATACAGAACGTCATATTTACAACATCCAGTGTATTTATTTATTCATGTTATTTATTAAATTAGCCACTAGTATGTCACCACTGTGTATAATGTGTATAATCACCACAGAATGATTTATTTCAGAGTTAGTTTATTGCTTCATCTGCATAAAATCAATACAGTTTTTGTCTCCACCATATTCAGATATTAAAGTCAAAATGACTCTTAATTCATGTTCCTGGTTCGATTACCTGTGATTCAGTGGTGCACATTAATCTGAAGAAACATGTTTGTCTTTATATTGTATTTTATTTGCTATGCCTCTGAAACAACATTGTTTTTGACTGATGTTGCTGTAAATTTCCTCATCCTCAGGTTCATCGAAGATTAGGATGAGTTTGTTTCTTCATCAGGTTTGGAGAAATGTGTCTCAGCAATGGATGCTCTGCAGTGAATGGGTGCCGTCAGAATGAGAGTCTGATAAAAACATCACAATAATCCACAGTCCATCAGTTAACATCTGGAGAAGACAAAAAATGAAACAAATCTAGCATTAACTGATGGACTGTGGATTATTGTGATGTTTTTATCAGACTCTCATTCTGACGGCACCCATTCACTGCAGAGCATCCATTGACTCTCATTCTGACGGCACCCATTCACTGCAGAGCATCCATTGACTCTCATTCTGACGGCACCCATTCACTGCAGAGCATCCATTGACTCATTCTGACGGCACCCATTCACTGCAGAGCATCCATTGACTCTCATTCTGACGGCACCCATTCACTGCAGAGCATCCATTGACTCTCATTCTGACGGCACCCATTCACTGCAGAGCATCCATTGACTCTCATTCTGACGGCACCCATTCACTGCAGAGCATCCATTTGACGGCACCCATTCACTGCAGAGCATCCATTTGACGGCACCCATTCACTGCAGAGCATCCATTTGACGGCACCCATTCACTGCAGAGCATCCATTGACTCTCATTCTGACGGCACCCATTCACTGCAGAGCATCCATTGACTCTCATTCTGACGGCACCCATTCACTGCAGAGCATCCATTGACTCTCATTCTGACGGCACCCATTCACTGCAGAGCATCCATTGACTCTCATTCTGACGGCACCCATTCACTGCAGAGCATCCGTTGCTGAGACACATTTCTACAAACCTGATGAAGAAACAAACTCATCCTGATCTTCGATGACCTGAGGGTGAAATTCTTTTTCCAGCTAATTATCTCTTTTGGGTGAACTTTCCTTTAAATGACAACCACATGAAGAACAAAACAATCACGTCATACATTTATAAGTGAGTTTAGTTTTATTTTCTCTGTCAGTGTTCTGTTTGATATTTGTGGTATTTGTACAGCCAAGATGTTGATCATTTTATAAAACAAATATATATATTTTGATAATCAATAATTTTTATCCAAATATTAGGAGAAAGACCAAATGCAGTGTTTTAATGATGTTTACTGTGTATCAAACGTCTCTGTTTTCATACACAATAGAATTCAATGAAGCTCCTACAGGAGCCTTAGATTGGGGTTTTGGGTTGTGCTTTGTTTTTGTTTCTTTGTTTTTTGTCTGTAGTCAAAATCATCTGTTCAGAAACACAATAAAAGTCCATCTGTGCAGCATGAGGATTTATGTTTATTCCACATTACAGAGTTATTTTGCTATCGTTGAGATACTGTTATAGCTTGTGTTAACATTTAGATTTTTTTTTTTATGTTTTCATTTTAGTTTTTTTTTTTTTTTTTTTTTTTTTTACTATTTAATTTATTATAGATTTTTATAAAAATTTGTTTTAGTTATTTTAATACAAGTTAAACTAAATAAAAATGATAAATTATGCCTTGAAACTACATGAAATAAATTGTTTGTTTTTTTCAGTTAATTGTATTTCAAGTAACGGAAATGTCTTTTGTTTTATTTACTATAATAACGCTGTAACTTCAGCATTAATTTCCGTTCAGAATGGAGTGATTGTACTTCATATGTAATCTAATAGATTGATGTTTACTGTAAATACAGCGTGTGTATGCTTGTCGCTTTCCGTTAGGCTTTGTATTTAGTCCATTGTTTTGGTTTCCCAGGAGCAGCACGAGCACATTCACATTCCTTTCAGACAGGAAGTTACAAACAGGCGAGAGAACTGAGGAAGGGAAGTGGACGGCGAGGCTTTCGGCAGATCTGGGCTCTGTTCTGGGACTCTTGCTTTTGTCACGTTTCAGTATGTTGATAAAGAGACCTGTTCAAGTCACACACATCAATATTATTCATAAATGTAGACATTTTAATTATATTTTGACTTTAAAATTATATTGTAAAAGTACTATACATATAGTCAAGTATTTAAAAAAGTTTATTAATAAATTAAAATGAATAAAAGTTAAATATAGTATTACAAATATGGATGGAAACATTTATAATAATTGTATTTATTGTATTTATTTATTTATTTTTGGAATCACCCCCTTTATTTAATGCATGAAAAACAGTAGCTTGGAAATTGAAAAGGTTTTGGTAAGAGGTGATTATATAGTAGTTTTGGTTTATTAATTTATGTATAATATTTCCCGGTGCACCCTTGATTCACGTATTTACACTGTTTCTTGTATTTTACAGGTCTTTATGGATTATGGCTTCAGATGATTGATTACAGTAATTTATTATATTAAGGTACACTCATTTTTGTTTACCTTGTTTTTCATTGTTTGCATTTTTATTGTCATATTGGAGTTGATCCTACACTTCAATAATAAATATATAAATAAACTCAGTATTTGTGTCTTGTTAATGTTTTCAAATATCTAAAAATTAAATCAAGATATATTTAATTGAGAAACGAAACAATAACTTGAAAACTGAAATCTGAAACATGTATCAAAATTTAATAAATATTTGATAAAAAATGAAAAAATCATTAATATGATTATTCTGTCCCCATTAGCGGATATTTGTTCTTGTTTTAAGAAAAAAAAATCACTTATTTTTGACACATTTTTTAGAAAACAAGACTTAATTATGTCATTTTGCTTCTCCAGTAAATGTATCTTGATTTAATAATGTTTTTACTGGAAAACAAGTTACAGAGAAACGAAGAAAATGATTTTTCTATCAGTAAATCTGTTTGAGCAGTTACCAGATGAGCCACTAGAGGGAGACACAAGACTTCAGTTCAATCACAGACACATTTAAACAAGAAACAGTAGAGTTTAGATGAGTTGAGTGTACTTCAGAAACTAAAACATGACAAACCATGTTGTGTCCGGAGAAATCCCTCAGTCCTGGAGAACCTGGTTTAAAGCTGTGGTTAGCAGGCCTCCAGAAGGTCTTGAAGAAGTTCACTGGTGAAAATATGAGACCTTTGATTCGTGTCTCGTCAGGTCTGTAATTATGATTCGAAGGAAAATTCCCCAGAAATCATGAGCGACCTCTCATAACGATCCAAAGCACCGAAGGACTTTCATTCTTCTGTGAACACACAAACACAGCTACGAGTTTATCTGAATGTGGAAACATCTCATTTATTCTGTATTTAGTGTTGTTCAGGATTCAAGCTTTTACTTGAAATAGAAATCTTTTGAAACATTATAGATGTATTTATTATAACTTCAAATTATTTCATGTCATTGCTAAATAAAAGCATTGATTTGTTTAAAAACGTCTTCCTAACCCAAATATAATTATTCATTTATACATATTAATATTATAAATAAATATGATTCATATATTATAAATAATATATTAATAATAATAATAATACTTCTTAATAATTCCAAATATAATTATACATTCTCACACACACACACACACACACACACACACACACACACACACACACACACACACACACACACACACACACACACACACACACACACACACACACACACACACACACACACACACACACACACACATGTAAATATGTATAAACAATGAAAATATGATTATACATTTTCTATATAAATGTAGTAAATTTGTAGTTTAAAAAAAAACAATATTATAGTAAATATATATGTCATAAGGACTCATATGGGACTCATGTTTAATCATATTTCAAGACATTTGTATTGTTTTTTTTAGAATCACTCTCCATCTTCCAAAACATATTACTGACTCCAAATATAATTATGTGTATATCTATAAATAATATACATTTATTATTATTATTATTTTTATTTTTTATTTAAAAATCTTACTGACTCCAAATATAATTATGTGTATATCTATAAATAATATATATCTATTATTATTATTATTTATTTAAAAATCTTACTGAATTCAAATATAATTATGTGTATATCTATAAATAATATGCATTTATTATTATTATTATTTCTATTTTTATTTAAAAATCTTACTGACTCAGATTTAATTATGTATATATCTATAAATAATATATATCTATTATTATTATTATTATTATTATTATTATTATTTATTTAAAAATCTTACTGACTCAGATTTAATTATGTATATATCTATAAATAATATATATCTATTATTATTATTTTATTTTTATTAAAAATCTTACTGACTCAGATTTAATTATGTATATATCTATAAATAATATATATCTATTATTATTATTATTATTTATTTAAAAATCTTACTGAATTCAAATATAATTATAAATGTATAAATATTACATATATTATATTATTATAATTAATACAAATAAAATCTTACTGACCTCCATTTCTAAATGTATTAAATTAAGTTTTATACATATATATATATATATGTTTGTCTTTCATCCTGAAATACGAGGCAAATGTTGGATCACAATAATTAGGAACCACAGTTTCCACAAATCCCTTGACTCGATTGGGATGTTCTGTTTTATTCTGGACGGCAGTGACTGTAACATCGAGTGTATTTCGCAGTATTAAACATTTCATCCGGCTTCGAAAGTTCCTTAAAAGAACAGAAAGAATGTCCTTCTCAGCTGCCGTAGCTGCGTCATCAGAACAGTGTTCAACGCACCAGCGTTTCCGTTTAATAAACGCTTTGCACCGTTTTTCAACAAGTAACTACATTTTAATGGTTTTAGTTTTACATAGTTTTTTTGTTATATATATTTTGTTATATATTTGTAATTGTCATTTTAGTTTAGTTAAAGTTTCAGTCATTTTTATTTTTTTATTTTGTTTTAGTTGTATATCAAGTTGAATTAAATGCAAATGAGAAATGTTGGCAACTAACTAACTAAAATTAAATTAAAATATCTCAAAATATTTTCAGTAAAAAAAATTTTTTATTAATTAATTTATTTGATTTATTCTAGTTTCAGTTAACCAACTCTGGTTTGATTGAACACAGGAAGTGTTTTGTATCCTTTGTAATGTTTTTAGTTGTATGATGTAGGGAAACGTTGCATGTAACATTATTTCTCCTGCTGTCTGTAATTGGTGAGCGTCCGGTTTAGAGTCACTGATCTAAAGCACTCACATATTTTCCCTTCATTGTCATGAAAACATTTCTGTAAACTTGTCGTCAAGTTCATGCATGTCTGTTTTACAGCTATGAAAAACACATTTATATGGATCATTTAAACGCAGAGCAACCAAACTCTACAGAGAATCATAGCAACCCGCCGCAGCATACACTTACACACACTCACACACACACACACTCGCACACTCACACACACACACTTAAACGCGCACACACACACACACACACACACACACACACACACACACACACACACACACACACACACACACACATACACTTACTCACACTCAACCTTTCACACACACACACACACACACACACACACACACACACACACACACTCACACACTCAACCTTTCACAAACACACACACACACACACTCACACACACACAGACTCACTCACACACTCACACACTCATAGTCACACACAGACACTCACACATTCACACACTCACACACACACTCACACACTCAACCTTTCACAAACACACACACACACACTCTCACACACACACACAGACTCACTCACACACTCACACACTCATAGTCACACACAGACACTCACACATTCACACACTCACACACACACACACACACACACACACACACACTCACACTTAAACACACACTCATAGTCACACACACACACTCATAGTCACTCACACACACTCACGCTCACACTTAAACACACACTCATAGTCACACACACACTCATAGTCACTCACACTCTCACGCCCTTCCCAGAGACTGCAGGCTGAATGGAAATAATTACAGCATCAAGAGGATCTTTGATTTCAGCCAAACCCTGCTTCTGGATGTTTTGCTTTGATTTATTCCACGAATTATGAAATTATTTATTTCTGCACATACATATATACATGTGCGTGTGAGTGTGTGCGTGTGTGCGTGTGTGTGTGTGTGTGTACACATATTTTTTTAAGTGTTAACTTTTCTTTTCGGTAACAACTTTTTTCTATGATTAAAGTATTTTGTTTTATAATAATCATGCCAAACAGTTACAAAAATGTTTAATATTTTGAATTAAATTGTATTTTCTATTTTATTTTATTTTTATTTTAGTTAAAAAAAAATTAACAGTTATTTTATTCAGTTATTTCAGTTATTATTTCAGTTGTAAGTAACAAAGGTGTTTTTTATGGTTTTAGTTACTATTATAACCCTGCCTCAAACAGCCACAAAATGTTTTAACATTTAGAACTTTATGTTTATATTTGTAAGTTTAAATTGAATATGTTTTAGTTAATTTGTTGAAAGTTTGTAGTATTCTTTCAAATTGTTTTTATTTAAGTACATCAAATTAGTTAAACTAAATGAAAATGAGAAATGCTGCCTTGGCAACTAACTGAAATAAGTACAAACTTTATTATCTTATTTTTAAGGTAATATTTAATTTAATTTGGTTTCAAGTAGCATTTTTTTTGTATCATTTTAGCAATAGTATAATAACCCAGCCTTAAACAGCAACAACAACACATATTTTTTTATTATATATTTTATTTTATATATATTTTCCATTTTAATTTTTTTGAAAAATTTCTGAATTATTTTTAAGTTTTAGGAATTTAATTTGTATTTTTTTCTGTATTTTATTTATTTCAGTTGTAGTTATTTTATTGCTACCTTACGGTGACACATTGCTGCCACACACATAATATTTTTTCCACTCAATTATGTAGTTATAACGAGATCTTTTCTCGTTAAAACAACATTTTTTTTCGTTATAACGACTTTTTTTCCTTATAACGACATATTTTCTCGTAATAACGAGATCTTTTCTTGTTAAAACGTCATATTTTTCTCGTTATAACGACATCTTTTCTTGTTATAACGACATATTTTTCTCATAATAACGACATATGTCATAAAAATGATGTGTTTTCCGTTATAATAGATATATGGTAGGCTACATTATGTGAGCGAGCTGAGCGATTGTCCGCGCTGCTCAGTCTGACATAAACGAGAATCTGCACGCTACTGAAATGACAGACTGTTTTAAATGGATTTAATGTAATGGTTTTAATTATAGCAGCATGTTTATTAGGATTAATCTCCAATACAACATTATCCAATAACAGCACTCGGACCCAAGACTTGTTTAGGCTATATATGATCAGATCAAAACAGTTATTTTTGAATAATTGACTCTGGGCTTGCAATATTTATTTTATTTGAATGACTGAAGTTTGATTTAACAACAAATCGAAAGAAAAGATGTCGTTATAATGAGAAAATAGGTCTTTTAACAAGAAAATATCTCGTTATATCGACATAATTGAGTGGAAAAATATTACGTGTGGCAGCAATGCGTCACCGTACTACCTAAATGAAAATGATGTGTCATTAAGTATAATAAGCCTGTCTTGGACAGCCACAGAGGTCATGGTCTTGAGCATCTGCAGGGGGTCTGGGAGCGACTCGTACAGACGGATGGTAATCATGCGGAGCGGAGCGGCAGAAAGGTGCCTCGGGGAAGTCTTTGAGAAGCAGGGAAATTCCTGCGGCGGGTGTTTATAGCCCTGTCTCCACTCGCACTGAACCCAAACCACCAACCGTTCTGCAGCAGGACTTTATAGAGATTCATCTCAGCGCTGCCGGAGGATTCAGAGCAGCACGTGTGTGCAGACCATTCACTCTGGTCATTAAGATCCTGAACTAACTACTAAAGACACAGATAAACTAACAACAGCACACACAGTGTGACGTCCTTCCTGCATGATATCCCGTCTAAATTATAGACTTATTGCTTCTTGAATTCTACACACTACAGTCAAAATTTTGAAATAATTCGATTTGTTAATATTGAAGAAATAAGTCTCTTCTGCTCACCAAAACGGATTTTATTTGTTTAAAAATACAGTAAAATCTGAAATATTATTGCAATTTAAAATAACTGTTTTTTATGTGAATATATTGTAAAATGTAATTTATTTCTGTGATCAAAGCTGTATTTTCAGCATCATTACTCCAGTCTTCAGTGTCACGTGATCTTCAGAAATCATTCTAATTTTACACTTGAAATAAGAATAATATTTACATTTAATAATTATTTTTAAATTGCAATGTTAATTCACAATATTAATGTGTTGTTGTTGTAGTTGTTAACGGTAGTTGTAACCTTGATAACCAGAGGACAATTCTTTGAAAAAACGTTACTCTCATTCATTCATTCATTTAGGTCTATTTATTTGTTTATTTATTTATTTATTTATTTTTGTTTATGACCTAATAAATTACATTTTATTTGTTTATTAACATTATTTCTAATAATAATGCATTTAAATTTAATTTAAATTACTACTACTAATAATAATAATAATAACAATACATTTATTTAAAATAAATATAAAAACATTCAATAATAAAAAATAAATAAAATATAAAAATAAATATAAATAGTGAAATGTATTATTATATTAGTGATAATAAATAATATTAAAATAATGATAATAAGTATCTTTATCCATGTATTTAGTTAGTTTTTTAGTCTGATCACAGGTGTAGAATGATCGCTCTGAGCACAGAAAAGATACCGCGGCGTGCAGACTGAACTCCGTGTGAAGTATGAGTGTGAAGTATGAGTATGAAGTATGAGTGTGAAGTATGAGTACTGACTGAAGTAGTTCTGTAAGGGTTAAGTGACGGCGCTCCTGTGTGAACCTGCCTGCAAACACACCCAGATCATAATCATAGCACAGATTCACTGCACTTCTCTCAGATCATCATCATCAGGAGCGACGGCTGCATGCATACCCTGCATCTCCGTCATCTTCGTCGTCTTCATCATCTTCATCATCATCTTCATCGTCTTCATCATCATCATATTCGTCATCTTCATCTCCGTCATCTTCATCATCATCTTCATCGTCTTCATCATCATCATCTTCATCTTCATCATCATCTTCATCGTCTTCATCATCATCTTCATCATCTTCATCTTCATCTTCATCATGGGGAAGCAGGTGAGACTCCAGCCTCGTGTAGTGTGGGCTCGTTTAATAATGCAGACGTGGTGTGTAAAGTGTGCAACATCCTCATGAACACAGATCTGGTGTCCATCAACGTTTCAGATTTGTTCTGGAATCAATGTTTTTCTGATCATCTTTCTGCGGTGGAGGTCTGTGGTTATCCTCAAACATTTCTGCACTTTATTCACACCAAACGAGAGGTATAGCGTTTCTGTTTGGAGAAATATTGCTATGATTATGGGGTGTTCAGCATTAGCGGTGATGTTTGTAATAATATCATTGAGGAGGTCTGAAATCTGGATGAGATCAGTCTCTGAGTCTCCACAAACACCACACTGAAAGACTTCAGGCTAGAAATCCAGCAATCACCATTATAATGTCCTTATGTGTTTTCAGTTTATTCAACAATCACTGAAAGGCCTCCATAACTATCACATAATTATGAACATACAATGCATATACTAGTTAAAGTACACCACATATACTTTTTAAGACTTTTTATTTAATTCATTTTATATCATAAGGCTATACACACACACACACGCGCGCGCGCACACACACGCGCACACACATATATATATATTCTATTTTATTTTTAGTATTTACAGTAGCTGTAAGATATACTTGCATACATATAGTTATAGTAAACACAATACAATATAATAAAATAAACATCAAATATATAATAAAACTAATTGTATATAACAATGCAATGTATAACTATATAATTTACATAGCTCAATAATTAATTAAATAAGTGTAAATATATATATAAATGTTCATAACTACTTGTATTATATATATATATATATAATTCAGTTATTTATTTAATAATAGTTTATATAACATGTGTTTATATAACATTTCATGTATGTAAATAATTAATATTTTGGAGTTTACTTAATATATTTACAGTAAACTCAAATAAAATGTACATTAAAATAAAATGTATGTATTTATATAATGCAATGTTTAAATATAATTTTTATATAAATTATTTACATTATACACTTGTACAGTTAACTTCACATATATTGTATGTAAAATTGTATTTATTTAAATTAAATAATACACATATTACAAAATTACTTATACAATTATTATTTTATTTTTTTAATGATATTTTGGTAGTGCTTTTCAGAACTGGGAAAGTTGTTCGGCCAAATCCACACAGGATTTACTTCTTCAGTAATGTGAAAGTCTAGTTGTGTTTGTAACATGAATATTTTAATGCAGGTCATAGTGAAGCGCACTTGTGCTCGTCTCTAATAGTGATGTAGGGGACGTGTTTGAAGGGTGCTTGTGAGCTCTCTCAGTGTAAATGTGCTCGTCTGTCGATGCCACTTCCTGTCCAATCACAGGAGGAGCTGCTTCTGAGTGATGTGTAAAGTGACCAATCACAGTTCATTCTGAAACCACAATAACAGACTGAGGTATAACAAGCATACAGTCATGGTGAGAGATGGGCGGTGGGTTGTTCTTGATTATAAGAGCAGAAGAAAGAGTTTCGTTCGGGTCAGTGCTCTCAGAGCTCCTCGCAGCCTAACGAGCGGCTGTTAATTCAGATGATGTCCCCGGCTAATTATACAACAGCCAAGAGCCACACGCATGAAGAACTCACATTCATTTACAATTTCAGACACTTCCAGAACACACAGAACGCATTCAATTCATTTGTTCTATATATATATATATATATATAATGTATATATACAATGATAATTCAATTTGTTTTATATATTTTATTTTTGAGTATCATTTAACTCAAAAATAAAAAAATATGTAAAAATAATATGTTAATTATATTATATACACACACAGATATGTGTGTGTGTGTGTGTGTGTGTGTGTGTGTGTGTGTGTGTATAATAAACACAGGAATCACATTTATGAACACAGATTCTTATATATATATATATATATATATATATATTTATAAGTATCTAAAAATATATAATTGCACACAAATAATATAAATGTATTTATTCATTTGTAAATGTAAAATGTTTTATAAATTCAAATATAATATAATAAAATGTAAATCATATCCAAATGTAACTTCAAAATATGTAAACAACTGCACACAAAGCACGCATATGTGTGTGTGTGTGTGTGTGTGTGTGTGTGTAAACATAGTATTGCAATTTTTAATAATATATGTATGTATATATATATATATATATATATATTCATATATAATATAATACACATGTAATAAATATAATTAATATGTAAATGTAACTTTAAAATAGCAGTAAAATAAACAATTGCACACAAAGCATAATATATTATACTTTTTAAATGTGATATAAACATAAACATAAATATATATATATATATATATATATATATATATATATGTAAATGTAATGTTAAAATATGTAAATAATTGCACCTAAAGCATAATGTATTACAAAAATATTTTAAAATAGATGTATATATATATATTCATTTATGTAAATATAACTAAATATATATTTATAATTACAGAAAGTATTGCAATTCATTGCAAATGTATAATATCTTTATAAAGTTCAGCACAAAATAATTAATTTCCATACAGTGTATTTTTATTCATATTAGCCTACTGTGTATTAAAGTAATAGTTTATTAGTTTTTATAAATAAATGTTTATGAGAGCATCATCTAGACATGTCTAAAACTCTAGAAATCCTTTGTGAGTGTTTCTGGTGTGGTTGTGTGTTGTGTGCTCTGTGAATGCGTTCTCTAGTGAAGTGCTCGGGCCTCGTCACACAGGAGTCAGAACCAGCAGCGGTCCTTTGTTGTGAGAGACGGAGGCGTGTCGAGGCCGACAGCATGTGTGTTCGAGGGGGTCCCTGCATGAACACACGCTCGCATGAACACACACACACACACACTCACACTCTCACACACACACACACACACACACACACACACACACACACACACACACACACACACACACACACACACACACAGACACACAGACACACACACACACACACACACACACTCACACACACACACACACAGACACAGACACAGACACATACACACACAGAGACACACACACACACACACACACACAGCAGCGCTTTATTGTCCTTCACATGCGTCTGTCTGAACATCAGCTCTGCCCAGTAGCTGTTGACTCGTGGAAACTCAGCTGAGATTCACCGTAAGTCTCTCTGAATGTCTTTACTAGTGTGTTGTTTTGTGCTTTGAATTGATGACCTATTTAGTTAGTTATGGTTGAGCAGCAGATGAAGTCGCTTACCAGCGCTCATGAGATCTGAATAGAGAACTCTATCTGGAAATCTGATCATGTAGTTCATTAACTTATTAAAGTTTGCATTGCATTTAAAAGAAGATGTGGTTATTTATTAGCAGGGTTCCCATGCTTTTGGAAAAGTTTGTGAAATTAATTAAATATAGTCTAAAAAATAGTATAATTTATTGTAACAATATACAGTATTTTATTTATAGAATTATTTTTATAGTAATGCTCAACTTTGAAATATTTGAGCTGAAAATGTTATTTGTGAGTGCATTTATTTGTGCACTGCGACAATGTGAGGTTTATGAAACTTAATAGAAGAAATGTAAAATAAAAATAAAATAAAATCTTAAAGAAAATAAGTCTTATACAGTTATGGAAAAGTTAACATGAGAAATTAATTGGCATTAACTGTAAAATATACAACACACACACACACACACACACACACACACAAACACACACACACACACACACACATGTATATATATATAACATTTTAACATTACATTAAAATACATATGAATATATACAGTAAAGAAAGCGCTTCAACAGACCAAAAAACTCAAAAATGATGTCAAAATGCCAGTTTTGGCGAGTGACGTAGTAAGCACAGTCTTAACCAACTTAAAAACTCCCAAATGATCATAAAGAGTTTGGAGAAAACTGGATGTGTGTCAGATCTGCGTCATGTGCGTCAGGATTTAAAGAGACAGTGCTGCTTTTAAAGTCAGATCTGCGTCATGTGCGTCAGGATTTAAAGAGACAGTGCTGCTTTTAAAGTCAGATCTGCGTCATGTGCGTCAGGATTTAAAGAGACAGTGCTGCTCTTAAAGTCAGACCTCGAAAGTCAAACTCGCTGTTCTTCGCCGATTAACTTTTGTGGCTTGAATGAAGATGAATCTATATTCAATTTATAGTTTATGCATATACAATTTATAGTAAAAAAATGTATGGTCACTTAAATGAAAAGTTATTGTTATATATTTTTAAAACCTATTAAATGTTAAAACAAATATTAGGGTATTACTGAAATGCATTGCTCAAAATGTTTTTGTTATGAGAACGGGCCCTGTCTTGCTTCCTCTCACCACCAGAGGTCGCCATCACCTATCCTCCTGGACTCCTTTACCCTAACTCCACACACCTGTGCACCTACTCACACACACACAGCTGTTGCCCATCCTGATGGCCTATTTAAACACCACACTCCCGCCACTCTGTCTGTCTGTATTATTGATTGTTTCAGTTCTGTTTTTGGACGGTGTCTGCCTTTTTGTTGATTAAACTCAGTTTTCTCCTGCATTTGGACCCAGACCTTGTTCTTTCCATGGCGCTCCTGAGCCCGCTCCGTTCCGGGAGCTCACCGAGTCCACTCCGGAGCCCGCTCCATTCCGGGAGCTCACCGAGTCCACTCCGGAGCCCGCTCCATTCCGGGAGCTCACCGAGTCCACTCCAGAGCCCGCTCCGTTCCGGGAGCTCACCGAGTCCACTCCAGAGCCCGCTCCGTTCCGGGAGCTCACCGAGTCCACTCCTGAGCCCGCTCCGTTCCGGGAGCTCGAAGAGTCCTCTCCCGAGCCGCTCCGTTCCGGGAGCTCGAGGAGTCCTCTCCCGAGCCCGCTCCGTTTCGGAAGCTCGAGGAGTCCTCTCCCGAGCCTGCTCCGTTCCGGGAGCTCGAGGAGTCCGCTCCCGAGCCCGCTCCGTTCCGGGAGCTCGAGGAGTCCTCTCCCGAGCCCGCTCCGTTCCGGGAGCTCGAGGAGTCCGCTCCCGAGCCCGCTCCGTTCCAGGAGCACACCGAGTCCGCTCCCGAGCCCGCTCCGTTCCGGGAGCTCGAAGAGTCCGCTCGAGCCTGCTCCGTTCCGAGCTCGAAGAGTCCGCTCGAGCCCGCTCCGTTCCGGGAGCTCGACGAGTCCGCTCCCGAGCCCGCTCCGTTCCGGGAGCTCGAAGAGTCCGCTCCCGAGCCTGCTCCGTTCCGGAGCTCGAAGAGTCCGCTCCCGAGCCCGCTCCGTTCCGGGAGCTCGAGGAGTCCGCTCCCGAGCCCGCTCCGTTCCGGGAGCTCGAGGAGTCCGCTCCCGAGCCCACTCCGTTCAGGGAACTCGAAGAGTCCGCTCCCGAGCCCGCTCCGTTCCGGGAGCTCGAAGAGTCCGCTCCCGAGCCCGCTCCGTTCAGGGAAATCGAAGAGTCCGCTCCTGAGCCCGCTCCGTTCCGGGAGCTCGAAGAGTCCGCTCCTGAGCCCGCTCCGTTCCGGGAGCTCGAAGTCAGACTCCCTGCTCTGCCGGCCCTGCCCTGGCCTCCTGCTCTGCTGCAACCACCCTGGCACTCCTATCTACCTCCATCTCCAGGCCCTCTGCCGCTACACGGGCCTGGCCCGCCATCCCTCCCCCCTTTCCAACTCCCTCCCGAACTTTTGGATTCCTGTTTTGGGGATACGTCTGGAAGCCGTTCCTTGAAGGGGGGTCCTGTTATGAGACCGGGCCCTGTCTTGCTTCTTCTCACCACCAGAGGTCGCCATCACCTATCCTCCTGGACTCCTTTACCCTAACTCCACACACCTGTGCACCTACTCACACACACACACAGCTGTTGCCCATCCTGATGGCCTATTTAAACACCACACTCCCGCCACTCTGTCTGTCTGTATTATTGATTGTTTCAGTTCTGTTTTTGGACGGTGTCTGCCTTTTTGTTGATTAAACTCAGTTTTCTCCTGCATTTGGACCCAGACCTTGTTCTTTGCACGGCGCTCCCTAGTGTTCCGTGACAGTTTGAAAAACACTGCATTAGTTTAGTAGAGTCACATAAATGTGCACATGCTTATAATTCTGTCTGATGATGTAAACATTGCCAAATACAGCATGCATTGCTTTAAATGGCTCTTTTATGTACAGTTGTTCAAGCTCACTGCGTAAGGAATATTTTCTGTTGATTTGAAGCAGTCGGGTCCGTGCTTTGATGTATAATTCAAGCGTGCTAAATTAATAATGCTTAGCATTTGTTATTGGATCTGAATCGCTGTAACTTGTGAATCGCTGGCAGAGATGAGTTTAGCATTCAGACATTCATTCACTGCTGCTGCTAGCAAACACTGAATACAACTGATGTCGATACCATCCTCTCTCATCACCGCCAGCACATAACTTTCATTTGCTAACATGCATGGATTTTGCATTGACTGTTATAATAAGCATGACGGAAAATGAAAGGAGTGACACATATTGCACATATTAGACTGATCGTGTTTTTCACGTGTCACGTAGGATTAAGAGATTGTTTATAGATAGCTTATGAAAGCCCTGTGGAGTGAAAACTTTTACAATAGTTGTTAAAGTGTGTTGGTCGGTTGCTAGGGTGCTGCTAAACAGTTGCTTATGTGTTCCGTGTGGTTAAGAAGTTTTAAATGGTTGCTAGGCTACTTCTAAAGTATTCTAAGTGGTTGCTAAGGTGTTGCCAGGCAGTTAAAAAAGTCATTACATTTTGTCGAATTTTGTTTTTAAAAGTGTTCTAAATGGATCCCAGGTTGTTATGGTGTTCAGGGAAGTTGCTAAGTAGTTGATAGGGTAGTTGCTAAGGTGTTGCCAGGCAGTTGCTATGGCGGTTGGTGGTAAGGTCGAAGTTATGATGTTCTAAATGGTTTCTAGGCTATTGCTAAGGTTTTCTAATTGGTTGCTAGGCAGCTGTTATGGTGGTTGCCAGGCAGTTGCTAAGGTGTTGCTAAGCAGTTACAAAAATGTTACAGAATTTTTGTTTTTTTGAAAAGTGTTCTAAATGGATCCTAGAATGTTGATAAGTGGTAACTATGGTGTTCAGGGAGTTGCTACACTGTTGCTATGCAGATTGTGTAAATAAGCCCTGTGGAGTTTTTTGTCCTTACTTGTCTTTCTAGGTAGTTGCTAAGGTGTTTTTAAGGTGGTTGCTAGGGTGTTGCTAAACAGTTACTAATGTGTTCTATATAGTTGCTAAGGAGTTACTAAGTTGATCTAAATGGTTGCTAGGCCAGTGATGAGGTATTATGGGTGGTTGCTAGGGTGGTTGCTAAGCAGTTGCACACATGTTCTAAATGGTTCCTAGAGTGTTGATAAATGGTTACTATGGTGCTAATGGATGTTACTAGGCAGATTCTGTAAATATGAGAATTCTGTCCCTGTAATAATAAGTCTTCAGTGTTATTTTAGTATGACTGAGATACTATTATAGTTTGTATCAGTAGTTTTAAATGAAAATGATAAAAGTTGCAGAATATATTGAGTGAATATCTTGCCTCTGAAACTAAACTCGGCATTGCGTTTGATGCCGCTGACCTCAAAAACTCAGCCGATCCGGTACTGGTAAACCCGTCTGTGGGCGGAACATCTCAGGCTGGGACTAGTTTACATGTAACCTGCAGTAGACGAGTAGTCTCATGCCATTACGAGTCTTCAATCAGATGGCTTTGGCCCAAACACCTCAGAGCCTCTGGTATTACACGACTGCCAAGATGTGAGGCAGATTCCAGCAGAACACCACGGCAACAGCTGGCATGACAAGCATGCAATGGTTTTAAAGGAGCAGTACACCCCGAAAGACTTTACTCACATTACTCACTGTTATTAGCAGTGGCGGCTGGTCAATAGGGGGCGCTGGGGCGCCACCCCTCTTCAAGTTAGCCCCCTTTAACATGTTAACAATAATTATCGCAAATATTAACTAAATAAAATCATTTAGTCATAGTATTCTACTGTTAGTTATATTATAATTTATTGAAAATCAAAAAATCTAAACTATATTTCTTTCATATTCATGTGCGGGGCGCCGGACTAATGAGTGTGTATGTAGGTACACAAACTTTTCAAAAGCATGTGATTTGAGGCTAAGCTCTAATTGGCTGGTTTCAAACTGTCCTTGGGGCGCAGGCTCCTCCCACTTTTGTTGTTAGAGCGAATCAAGATGGTTTTTATATGTTTGGCCTCATGTGATTGGACCGTTCTCAACGACTCTCGTTCCACTCAGCAGCAGCTCGTCAGTTGACAGACAGATACTAATTAATGTGGAAGCAAGCGCAATATCTCCAGATGAAAGAACATTCGGGTTTATCTTTACAAAAATACCCTTCACAAGGCGTTCGGATGAAGAAAAAAAAGGATCAAGGAGCTTGAACCAGATCGCCCGTACTTTCAGTTTGTTTGTGCCCCCCCCCCCAACATTTTTTAGCATATGATATTAAAATACCAGTATATTATGTAATTATTACAGATTTTAAATATAGAAATATTCCTAGAATATATCATATTTGTGTCATATACTACAGAACTGGTTTTTATCTTACATTTAGCTTAAATGTTTTTATGTTATCTTTAAATCATAAAAAATGGAGAAGAATCTGCACCCAAAATATTTAGGCCTAAATTTAAAATGTATTTATTTGAATTGCATATAAAATGTTAAAACATTTGGACTATATAATTTAACATAAACAAACTAATGAACTTTCATATTTGTCACTCATAAAGATAGTAAATGAATTAGGTCAAATTTCTGTAATATATTAATAAACTGAATGTGTTTTAAATAATATTAAAATATATTTCAAAATGTGTTTCAAAGCCATAAAAAATAAAAAAAACACATTTCTAATATTACAGTAATGTACCTAGATCAAAAAATATTTAAAATGATCTAATTATGTTTATTTTTAGTTTGATATTGTAATATAGTAATTTAGTTGTGCTTTGGAATATTGTAAAGTATGTTTTTTGCTGATTTATATATTTGGGGAAAAAAAATCTCAAATTTGATCTAACTGAATATTGCTTATTCCACAGCGAGCCATATCTGGACCATGTTCATACTTTTCAACGGAATGAGTTTATGAATTTTTTTGCCATTCAAATACATACATCTTTAAGTTAAGCCCATGGCTGGCTCTGTTGAGCATTCTGGGTACACATTGGTAACAAAAGCCCCCTTGCTCTTCCCTCTTGAAGTGAACTACTCACTTTGAGTCATCTTTTCACGGCCTGTTGTAAAGTGAATGCCGCCTGGCATGATCTCCATGCAAATGAGCGCTGGGAATGAGAGGCGTTATTTAGACGCAGCCCTCATGCTCTCAGGTCCTTCTAACCTTGTTTTAATGCTTTTGTCCTAATTAGCAAGTGTCTGTGACCGCATACGCCTCCCTCCGGACGTCTCTCCACTTTGAGTGGCAGTTTAGCCGGACGACGGGGGGGGGGGGATTTACCTCTAAAGTGTCCAGAGACAAAAGCTCAGGGCTTGAAGGAAGGCGTTTGGATTGGGATCTGGATTGTGATCATGATTTGCCAATAGCGCTGGAGGGAAAAGTTCAGCATCTGTTTCTTAAGGTGCTCAAGGAACAGACACGGCTCTCGTGCGTCTCAGAAACGGCTCAAACGCTGGTGAGAAGGGGTTGTTTGTTGCTTTCTGCTTGCTGTGTTTCCGCTGAAGATGACTAATCATCAAACTGTGTTCTTTCTACGTGTTTGTCTCAGTCGTTCTTCTCAGGGTTTGTTCTAAATCTCTAAATCGAAAGTATTGCAATTAATTCAGCCTGTTACCCTGCAGTTTTCATGCAAACTATATTTAGCAGTCAATTTTAGTATTAGTGATACTACTATGTATTTATTTACATGCAATCTTCATGTAAACTTGGTTTTGCACTTAATTTTAGTCTTGGAGGGGCTACTACTATTTATTTATTTATATATATATATATATACAGTCTTCATTCAAACTTTGTTTTGCAGATTATTTTAGTTTTAGTGCATCATTTGTTTATTTATTTACATTCAATTTTCATGTAAATTTAGTTTTGCACTTAATTATAGTCTTGAAGTTGCTAGCCTTTATTTATTTATAGACTTATTTGTATTTATTTAGCTTTATTTTTTATTTTATTTTTTTACCATGCAGTTTTCATTCAAGCTCTATTTTGTGGATCATTTTAATGTTGTATTTATTTAGTTAGTTGGCTAGCTGGTTGGTTATTTTAAAGTTTGAGATAAATTCACGAATTAAAAAGTTCAAACTTTTTGCATTGATTTGTTCATCATTCAAAATGTGATGGCCTGCTGTAATATTTGCATACTGAATTCTGATTGGCTTTCTTTCTTGCATCTGTTCAACTATATCCTGTTCAGGTGTCATTAAAACAGATTACAGATTACATTCGGGGAAGTCCTGGCCTAATGAATAGAGAGTCGGACTCGTAATCGCAAGGTTGTGGGTTCGAGTCTCGGGCCAGCGGGGATTGTGGTGGGGGGGTGAATGTACAGTGCTCTCTCTCCATCTTCAATACCACGACTGAGGTGTCCTTGAGCAAGACACTGAACCCCAACTGCTCCCGGGTGTGTGTTCACGGTGTGTGTGTTCACTGCTGTTTGTGTGCACTGCCCCGGGTGTGTGTTCACGGTGTGTGTGTTCACTGCTGTGTGTGTGCACTGCTCTGGGTGTGTGTTCACGGTGTGTGTGTGTGTGTGTGTGTGTGTGTGTGAGTGTGTGTTCACTGCTGTGTGTGTGCACTGCCCTGGGTGTGTGTTCACGGTGTGTGTGTGTGTGTGTTCACTGCTGTGTGTGTGCACTGCCCCGGGTGTGTGTTCACGGTGTGTGTGTGTGTTCACTGCTGTGTGTGTACTGCCCCAGGTGTGTGTTCACGGTGTGTGTGTGCACTGCCCCGGTGTGTGTTCACAGTGTGTGTGTGTGTGTGTGTTCACTGTGTGTGTGTGCACTGCTCTGGGTGTGTGTTCACGGTGTGTGTGTGCACTGCCCCGGTGTGTGTTCACGGTGTGTGTGTGTTCACTGCTGTTTGTGTGCACTGCCCCGGGTGTGTGTTCACGGTGTGTGTGTTCACTGCTGTGTGTGTGCACTGCCCCGGGTGTGTGTTCATGGTGTGTGTGTTCACTGCTGTGTGTGTGCACTGCCCCGGGTGTGTGTTCATGGTGTGTGTGTTCACTGCTGTGTGTGTGCACTGCCCCGGGGGTGTGTGTTCACGGTGTGTGTGTGTGTGTGTGTGTGTGTGTGTGTGTGCACTTGGATGGGTCAATGCAGAGCACGAATTCCGAGTATGGATCACAATACTTGGCTGTATGTCACATCACTTTCAGATTAATGTTTTTTTTTTTGTTTTTTTTTACTAAAACCTGAATTTACCACAAACTCAATGGTACTTTACTGCTGTTGCACAAACACTAAAGCATTCCTTCAGGAAAGAAACATCTAGTTGTGCAACTCCTTTGCAGCATTGCATTTTACAGGGAAATGTGGCTTGGGATAAACAATGAGCATCATTAACTTCCATCTGAACTCACCCTTCAGTTCACAAATGGCAGATTTTCATGTCCTCATCTAGGAATCAAATCAGTTCCTGGTGGACTCTCAGCCCTCGCTCCTCAGTTTACTCTCTAGTTAGTTAGTTGTGTTCACCATTCCACGTCACTGAAGCTTTGTTTTTGTCGCTCTGCTTTGGCAGAAGGTTTTCAGACAGAATTAGAGCTGCAGAATAATACCAGAGCGAGGCTTGGAAAACATGCACGCCTCAGGCACAGATCCACAGATCATATGTGGAACAATCATTATCACAATCCATATCAGACGGCTGGAGGTATCGATTGCATTCATGCTTTCAAGAGCTGGTGAACAATGCATTTGATGAACATCCTCTAACTCAAAAACAGTGCGGATGAAGGCTTTCTGTTGAACTCGTCTGACTGCAGAAATTCCAGCATTCTTCAGTTTTACCACAGACTTGGGAAGGAGCGGCAGTGATATTACAGCAGTATTTCCACACTCGCACACAACGGCACGCTTTCATACAGAGCAGAGTAAACGTTTGTTTAGTGAAAGCGGTGGGGTTAAATGAGCGTTTCCCTAGAGTGCATAAAGCAGGCGATCAGATTGCGTGTCCAATCCTCAGATGCGGCGTGTTAAATCTATAAGCGGCTGTTTCTTCAACACTGGAAACTTCTTGTCTTCTTGAGCTTTTAGAAAACAATTTGACATCTAATATTTTCAAGACACAAATGCACATCATCAAAGGAGTTCTGTCATTCGGTCAACCAACAAACAGATTGGGCATTTAGTTTTAGTAGAACTGGCATTTTATTCATTACATTTTTTAGCATTTTCATAAAAACATTTTTATTTTGTTTTTGAAAATCCAAGTTGATTAAACTTACATTTTAAGGCAACATGAACACTATAGTTTTAAGCTGAAACAGCATATTATAAGCTGTTGAATTTTAAGTTTGTGTATATTGCATCAGTATTTTTTACACTGAGTGCATGTATTTAATAATATTTTCATGCTTTGTGCATAATTTGGTAAATTGGAAAAAAATGCAAAAATGCTAAAATGCAAAATAATATTTTTTGCTTTTGTTTTTACATCATGCATCTTATATTTCATCTCAAGCTCTTCATTGCCATCTTCTCTGTAAACAAGTACACTAACATTTAAAAACTGTATTCGTTTGTTTTCTTTATTAATTTGCTGGTTTTGATGGAAATGACAATTGAAATGTAGTAAATATCATTTTAAATATTGATAAATTATTTAATGCAATTAATAAAATCAGTATATTTCAGTCTAGTTTTCTAGTTTTTTCAAAAGAGAAATGTTTTGTACGTTTTAAAAGAAAATACTGTTTCTAGCCATTTATGAAACTCACTAAAGCAATGTTTGAGTACAAACACCAATTTGTGAGTCAGTGTATGGTTATTAGATTGTCATAGTTTAAAAAAAAATTGAATTTATATTTTAATGGTTGATATTCACACATCAAGACTCAACGTAATAAAATCTAAAATTCTAGCGAATCTAAAAGATGAATAAAAAGTTTCCAAAAAGTTTTGATGAGACCTTCATATAACAAAGAGTTCAAATATGTTCGTCTGAATAAAAATCAACCCCTGTGACAAACTGGAAAGTGCCTGAAGTTGAAGAAACACCCAATTATAAGTAGTGCAATGTGTTGCGTGTTTCAGCGTCACACATGTTGTAGAAACACGAGTTTGGCCTGTTCAAGATTGCCTTTTATTCCATACATTATAAAGCACTGAATATCGTTATAATGTCATTTATCATGGTGTGCATCAGCTGGTGCTTCCAGAGACCTGCAAGACTATAATGCAGCTCTATTATAAGACATCACACAGTGATTCGCTCACTGTCTCTCCATAAGATAATTAACTCTTGCTGACATAGACTGGCAGCCGTGGGATCAAATTAAACTGGATTTCTCAGCACTGTCATCATGAGTTGTGCAGTATAGCATGAACTAAACGTGCCTTTGTGGATGATTTTAATCATTAGTTTTAAAGGTCTTGTTACCCTCATGTCATTTCAAACCTTTATGCTGTTATGTTTTCATGAATCTTTCGGTAACACTTTTCCATTTGTTCACATTAGGTAGCTGCATTGTGTAAGATGAACTAACAATGAAAAATACTTCTAAATCATTTATTAATCAATGTTCATGTCATCATTTAGGCAAGTAATACATTAATAAAATGTAAAAGTTGAATCTGTTAGTATTATTTTTAGCTACACTATGTGTAACTGTTGGTTAAAAAATAAAACCGCACCTTTCTTGCAGAAAAACGATGTTTTATTTGCGTTTCTGCTCTGTGTGCAATTTCCCACAAAATCCACCCTGACCGCTCTAAGATATCAATCATCATTACAGGTGCATCTGGGTCAATATAAAGGCACGATTTGACTATTTAATGACATTTTTATACTGTATATACACTGTAAAAAAAAAAAGTAAAATTTACGGTAAAAAAACGGCAGCTGTGATTACCGGACCTCTACTGTAAAAAATACGGTAACAACATTTTAGGGTTTTACGATTTTAACTTAAATTTACGGTTAAATACCGTAATCTCATTAACTGATATAATGTTAATATACCATCCTATTGAAGTACTGAAATCTGTTTTGTAACTGTGAAATACACTAATAATCACCAAATGCAGGGGGTGATGAGAAGCCCATCACAAGCAGCTTTTAAACATGTATAGAAGGTGCACGGCGTCATTCACACAAGCACTAAACACCAAGTGGCCAGACTCATCGAACTGAACTTTAACAACATTAGATGTAACATACAACCCTAATAAACATAACTGACAAACAAAAACCTAAAAAGAAACATAGCTACTTCAAAGAAAAAACATCAAATTCAAACTAAATTTGAAATGCAATGCTGTTTTTCCCTGTAAATTTCCCTGCAAAATTTTGAGAGCGGAATCCAGTAATTTCAATATAAACTCGTGCAATTGGATTCTATTGAAATGACTAGATTGCGCTCCCGAAATTTCACCGAACAACAGTAAAGCTCCTTGCAAACTGAGTCCGAAACTTTCATATGGGTTTTTTCATATTCCTTATCTTTTCCTAATTAAATACTTTCTACTGATGCTAAAACACAGAAAAGCGAACCTGATCGGAATTTTTATATGACAGAAGAAACTTTCGGAGGCAGTGTGTAAACATGATTGACACAACGTGAGGTGGTATTTATTTTTTAACGTGCAAAAATTTCGTATGATAATTTCGGACTCTTGTAAGCTTAACAACAACAATAACAAGTGTAACAAGAAATAACAATAATAGCAATAACAACAAATACTTTACAGTAGTTCACCTAAAAATTAAAATTCTGTCATTAATTACTCTCCCTCATGTCGTTCCAAACCCGTAAGACATGTGACATCAGAGGTTCAACTGTAATTTTATGAAGCTACAAACAACGTAAACAACGTAAACGGCGTATCTGCGTACGGTGCAGCTGACACAGAACAGCATACGTTATTTACGTATGTGATACTCTCCAAAATGGCACATTAGGGTGACGCGGAGAAGACAAATTGTTTAATAAAGTCGTTTAATTTTTTCCGCACAAAAAGTAATCTCGTAGCTTCATAAAATTACAGTTGAACCACTGATGTGTCATGGATTATTTTAACGATCTCCTTGCTATGTGTCTGGACGTTGATCGTATGAGGATCCTTGCTGTCTATGGGATGGTCACAGAATGTTTAATTTGTGTTAAGATAAACGAAGGTATTACGGTTTGAAACAGACATAAGGGTGAGTAATTAATGACAGAATTTTTTTTTTTTGGGTGAACTATCCCTTTAACAAATGTACCCTATTGTATAGTTAATGTTAACTATGGTACCTTACTGTAAATGGTTCCCAATCTTTCCACCGTACTTTCCATACAACATGGAAGTTGAGTTGAAAAGGTTAATCTTGAGTTTTCCACAGAAATAAACACCGTTTTAGTGAATTACCCAGCGTTTGAATCAACTTCACTAAGCCCCGCCCACACTGTATATCCCGCTCTCTGATTGGCTGGCGGGGCGGTCCGTCATGAGCAGGATCTGCTGTTCTGTCAGAAAGGGAAGAAGGAATGACTGCGGATAGAGAGAGAGAGAGAGGATGAAAGAGAGCAGAAACTGAGTCGAAAGACAGCAGTTCAGTCTCTGAACTCATTTAGCCCGCTGCTTCTGTTAACGCACGCTCATCTGACAGCGAGACTTTCATCATGTTTCAGGTAAGAAGAGACACTCTGCATTCCTTCAGGTGCTTTTCAAAGAAGGGATTTCACTTTTCTGCGCTGTATCGAGTACAGACAGGCGTAGCCAGCTTTGAGGAGTTTTTTTGGTGCAGATTCAGCAGTTTCTGTCGTCTGTGAAAGTAATAAGTCAGTAGGAGCCATTGACTCCATTAGTCAGTCTCTGTACTTCCATGATTGTTGCCAGAAGGTGGAAAGAAAACTTGCAGAGCCTCAGATGTTTGAAAGTTGATCTCGGGACATTTCTATTTGTCTAATAACTACCAATAGATGTCACTGTTAATATGTTATATTTCAGTTCACAGCATGTGCATTGCTTTTGAACTCCAGATTCTGCTCGATGTATAAATGCATTGATTTAATTAACCATGCAATACACAAATGCATACTGTAAAAAGATGCAATTAACAAGTACATAATATCACACAATTATTATGGACCAAACGTTATCCCAGCTAATAAAACTAGCATTCTGAGCATTTCTGTGTTCAAAATGTTTTTTTCATTGTTTTACGAACATTAAGAGAACATTCCATTAAATAACTTTACAAACAATACACAAACGTTACTTTTTAATGTTCTGAAACAACTAGTAACAAAAAAGAAGAAAGTTTCAGAACATTTAAAAAGCGTTGTTATGTTGGAAAACTGGAGAAATGCATTGGTTGTCACACTTATGCATTACGTTTGAACAACTTCTACACGAATAGCACCTTAATACTGAACATTGATTTATTTAATAACGCAATATGCAAATGCATGCTTTAAAAATGTGCAATTCACAAATATATCCCAAAATTTGTTTAAACCAAATACAATTGAATTAAATGCAAAAGTATCCAGTGAAAAGCTGTTTTAAGAACAAGCAGACTTCTCAAATCAAACATTTCGCAGTAAAACGGTTATGTTGGAAGTGATAGAACAGGATAAATTCAGCATGTGCATAAAGTTTGAACTAAAGATTTTGCACTTTTTTTGTATAAATGCATGGCACCTTGATGCTGAACATTGATTTAAATAACAATACACTATACAAATGCATGCAATTCATAAAAAATAGGCAAAGCATTAAATGCAAAATAAATAAAAGAGTAGCTCATGTTGGAAATAAAAAATACAATTCACAAATATATCCCAAATTGTATTTAGACCAAATGTCATGTAAGGAGCAACAGTTAATGTTAAAAATAATAAGCAATATTCTTTGGTTGAGCATGCCTGCATAATGTGATAATGATGCATGGACTTCATACAGCCACTAAAAATACTAGTTAATTAAAAGACTTTGAGCAAAAGTGATGATGAAGAGGAAATGAATTTTAATGCACGTATGCAGTCACTTGTTTTAATCCACTTTGGAACACAAACACAAACTCCACACAGATGTCCTGCTGGAAGAAGAACAGCGAGTGAACTAGTGAAATATCTCGCTGCTGAGATCAAGAGCTGAACCGTCTGTTGTTATTTATCAGATGAGAAGGTCTGCTTTTCTCAGGCCAGGGCTGGGATTGAATGAGAAGATCAGGATCCTCAAAGCTCTGGATGTTTGGTAAAACAAGGACCAGCATTGATCTGTGATGCAGATGGCACATGTGTGCTTTCATTGATCGCACCCGTGCCAGTTTGGTTCACGGTGATATAGTTTAAGTAGTTGGACGATGGAAAACAGCCGGCACAAGACTGATCAATGAGATCAAGCCACGTGAGAGACATGACTAATTACTTACTCATGTAATGCTTAACATCCAAATATAGCAAAAATAATCTCTAAATTAGTATCGTTCCTTGTGCTATTACTGAAAAAACTACAAGATACTTTTACTCAAGAAGAAAAACTGTGTAAAATACGTCTTGTTTTCAAAGACTTTTAATTATTTGTCATGTTAATAATTTAGCATATTGTTCGATTTTGCAGTTCAAGGTAATATTAATTAATTCATATACATTTTATATCATTAGCACAGTTTTCTATTGTGTCAAACATACATTTATTTAATTTTATATTAATATCATTAGAAAATAATTTTTATTTGCTTTATTTTGTTTATTGTTTTAAGCATGCATTTATATTAAAAACATTATATCTTGATAAATAGTTTTTATTGTCTTAAGCATACGTTCTTGTTTTATTTTTATTTTTAAATCATTAGCTAATAGTTTTAAGGTGTTAAGCATGTTTTGTTTATTTTAGATTTACATCATACTTATTTTTTGTATCTTTAACAAATCATTTTATTGTAAAGCATACATTTTTTATTTTATTTTTTATTTCATAGCATTTTCAAATAATTTATATTGTGTTAAGCAAAATTATTTGTATTTCATTTTTAGATAATTAGCAAATAGTTTTGGAAATGTTACGTATATATTATTTATATTATTATTTTATTGTTATATCATTAGCACATTTTATTGTTAAGCATATTTTTTGTATCTTTAACATTTTGTATTGTATAAATTGTGAAGCATACATTATTTTATTGTTTTAGCTTTAGCCATTTTTTCGTATTAAGCAAACATTTTTATTGAATTACTTTTTTTATATCATTGTCAAATCGGTTTTAAAAAATGATAATTTTAAGCTTGCATTTTGTTGTTTTTATTTCATTAGCAAATTGTTTATTATTTTAAGCATATATTTACATTTACATTTACATTTTATTATTTTTGTATTTAATTTTTTATATCTAGCTAATTGTTTTTTATTATTACGTTTTAATTTTATTTTTATTTCATTAGCAAATAGTTTTTAAAGCATGAAGCATATATTTGTATTTATTTTATATTATTATATAGTTAGCATAATTTATTTATCTTTAACCATTAGTTGTATTATGTTTTTATATCCTCAGTAAATAGTTTATTTGTATTATTTGAAGCATACATATCTGTTGCCCTTCAGGAACTCGCTGCGTCGAAAGCGCTTAGAACGCCTTCAGCGTGACCACGCTCTGAGACACGTGTATTCAGTCCAATGGATGGGCGAGACGTCACGGTGACGTATCGACCAGGAACGTGCGGTGGAACCGGCATCTCTGTCATGCTCTGTGTGTGTCAGTCTTATTTGGTGTCGTCTGTCCATTATCAGTCCTTAGTTCCTATTCGAATGAAGACAAATATAGTGCGAGGGCGGGCAGCATCTCAGGCTTCTGCACACTTCTGCGCTGCATTGTGTCTCTGACAAGGTTTTGTTTCGTTCTCCATGCCATGGGAATGAGAATCTGCGTCTCAGCGCCATATTTCCGGCATCCCTGCGAGCGCTTGCTTCATTCCTAGAAGCTGATACCAGTTCCAGGTGCTTTTAATCTTCCTGGTCACTACATCACCCGCCGTGACGTCTCACCCATCCATTGGACTGATTACACATGTGGTTCAGAGCGTGGTCACGTTGAAAGCGTTCCCATAGCGTTTTCGACGCAGCGTCTCGTTCCCTCGGGGAACCATGCGTAACCTGGAGACGTTTGTTTAATTGTATTTTATGTGCTCAGACTTTATATTATTTTGCATTCATGAACGGTTTTGGATAACCTCAAGGCCACACATGCAAATAAAGACGAGATAAACGCAGTGTTAACTAGATTGTTTGTTGACAGAGACTTGTGAATAACCGATGTATCCAGTGTAATGCAGCGCTGTAAGATGGAGTGTTTTCAGCGGTGCTCAGAGCTGGCGTCTGCGGGGTTTAACCGGGAGTCAGTGTGCCGTTGTGTGAGCGTGTCGTCTGTGTGTGTGATACTCATTCGGTCCCGAGGCCACGTCTGACATGAGCTGCTCTGAAGCCTTGGACAGCTGCTAGGAAAAACTGACCCGCTCGGTCAGAATTCATTTTCCATGAGTGCAGAGAGATGCTGCAAGCCTGTGAAACCGCCGAGACGAGTGCGTTCGCAGATCAGCCCAATCAGGAAACACATTCTATTCATGATACATATTTAATAACGGAACAATCTCATTCTCAGATCAGATTTTCGAGGCATGAGGCTTTAAAAGTCATGACATTAATGAGAATTTAAGGACAAACGCCACACCAAAAAATTAAATATATATATATATATATTTAAACGGGAAATATCTGCATTACAGTAATGAAAATTTGGTGGAAAATACCAGAATGCAAAAATTAGAATAGAAAAAAACTACACATTTTAAATATCATATTTTTACAACAAAATTTACATTGTATAATAATGAATACAATTTAAATAATAATAAAACGAAAATAGAATTAATATAAAAATAAATACATATAATTTATTTATATAAACTTATTTATATATAATTGTATATTATTAAATTAATTAAATAAATACAATTAAAATGATTTATATATATATTCATATTATTAATGAATATATTTTAAATTATTATTCCTATTATTAACCAATATTTTATATTAATTATCATTTAGTAATCAATAATATAAAATAAAAATTATTTATATAAATTAATAGATTAATAAACAAAAGAAAATAGAAATCGTGTACATTATATATTAATTATTAATATACTATTTATAATTTAATATTAATATTTATTATACCAGTAGCCTACCAATATTTGTAATATCCTCTGAATACATTTCAGTCTGCGGTCACAGAGAGGAAAACCAGTGCTAAGGTCACCAAAGGCCATGTGTCCAAACAAACTATCATATTTTGATACAAATCCATCTGTCACATGATATTAATGCTATAATATTTGGCGCAGTGTTTGCTCCATGTGTGTTGTGCTAATGTTAAAACACACTGTGTTTGCAGCCTGTCATAATGATTTTCATATTCAGTTCATGGTAACATTAATTAATTTCAAAGACATTAAGGACTCTTTATAGGCTATCTGTGTAACGTGGGTCGTGAAGCAAAACCAATTGAGCGGACAGCAGTGAGGTTTAATTAATTACACGCAATCAATCTGCTTTAATCGTGCTGATTGTCGCTCTCTTCTCTCAGTCTTTCGCACATGTATCGATTACAGATGAAGTCATTGTATGAATATTTATTCCTCCCGAGCTGTTCGGGGTGTTATTCCCTAGTGAGGGCACTGGATGAAGGGCGCATTGTGAGCGGCAGATAGACAGTTCTCTCGTTTCTCTGACTCTGTCTGGGTGGAGTCGCTTTCCTGGAATTATCGGACAGCTTTTCCCCTTGTGCTAACTTTACTTACAGTCTCTCTCCGAGTCTCTCTCTGTCTCTCTCTCTCTCTCTCTCTCTCTCTCTCTCTCTCTCTCTCTCTCCTTGTCTCTCTCTCTCTCCGAGTCTCTCTCTCTCTCTCTCTCTCTCTCTCTCTCTCTCTCTCTCTCTCTCTCTCTCTCTCTCTCTCTCTCTCTCTCTCTCTCTCTCTCTCTCTCTCTCTCTCTCTCTCTCTCTCTCTCTCTCTCTCTCTCTCTCTCTCTCTCTCTCTCTCTCTCTCTCTCTCTCTCTCTCTCTCTCTCTCTCTCTCTCTCTCTCTCTCTCTCTCTCTCTCTCTCTCTCTCTCTCTCTCTCTCTCTCTCTCTCTCTCTCTCTCTCTCTCTCTCTCTCTCTCTCTCTCTCTCTCTCTCTCTCTCTCTCTCTCTCTCTCTCTCTCTCTCTCTCTCTCTGTTTATTAGTCATGTCCGATTCGCCAAACGAATCGTTCTTCTGAGTCTGATCTTTTCTCGAGTCATTTGGAAAAAACGCTCTAAATGAATCGTTCGATTGTTTTCGGACTCTTGGCGATTCCTAGAAATCTTCAATCAATTGATTCAAGTAATTGACCAATTAATATTAAATTGAATTGTGTGTGTGTTGTGTGTATATATTTGTGTTATCTAAAAAGACAGAAATCTTCAAAAATCAACAAAAAAATTGTTGTTGTATTATTTGAGTACAATTAATTGACTAAAATAATTTATAATTTTTATTTTTTATTATTTTATAATTTAGTAGTTTGGTTCTGGCTCTCAAAACTCCCCAAAACTTGTTCTCTAACATTACATACTGTGGATGAGACATGTTAGTGATAAGAATGGGAAAAAGCACATAAATGCCAGAATGTAAAATGAGTTGTTTTATTTTCGTTTGTACTTTTAAAATGAATAAAAAAAGTTTAAGCGCACTGTGCTCACATTTACTTGTGCATTAAATAAAAAATAAAATACATATCAGCTTGCGCCTATGTGACGAATACAATCTTGAACTGAACTTGAGTCGATGTCAAGAGTTACGCGATGACGCAAAAGAATCACTGACTCTCGTTCAGTGAACCGAGCCGCTCGAAAGAACCGATTCGCGGAAATAGGTCGGACTTCCCATCTTTAGTGTGTGTGTGTGTGTGTGTGTGTGTGTGTGGATGAGTGTGTGTGTGGATGAGTGTGTGTGTGGATGAGTGTGTGTGTGTGTGTGTGTGTGTGTGTGTGTGTGTGTGGATGAGTGTGTGTGTGGATGAGTGTGTGTGTGTGTGTGTTCTTGTTTTTCTATCCTGGTGAGGACTTCAACCTGAATACACACAGACTCGTGGGGACTCGTGTCACCGTGGGGACCTAAAATGAGGTCCCCACGGGCAAAGCCCCACAGGCTCCTCCCAAACAGTGTTAGGACACGCCCTGTGTGTTTTTCTCTTTTTTGAAAAAAGTCCTCATAAGGACTGTTTTCAAGACAAAAATATGTGTGACTGTGTATCAATGCGCCCCTGGCGGTCACACAGAATATTGCAGTCCCCATGAGTAACATTGTTCTGGAAAAGTGTGTCTCTTTGTCCCCACTCTCTAGTGCCAACTATTGGACAATAATAAATCGAAAAAAATTATTTAACATGTATTCAATGTATTATTATAGTATTTACTTATCATTCTTTATTACTTTATAAAATAAACATAAATAAGTAAATTTACTGTTGATGCACCTGAATGAAAATTCTGGATACACTGAGCCACAAACTGAAAATTAATTTTGACTAAGCAAATTATTTGTTGTGTTACATCATAAGACATCAAATGATTGAACATTATTATAACCATTCTAATATTTAATTATTCTTTAATTATAATATTATTAACTCATGATCAGTAAAAAAAAAAATCCTCTCTGGGATACTTGTGTGGCTGAGTCTTTCAGCATACATCAAACTAAATTCAAAGAGTTTACTCTCAACAGATCACTTATAAACTTGAAAAACAATATAATGCTAAAAATCATCAGGCCCTGATACTATGCAATCTTTGTACCTGTAATTGGCAGCTGCCGTTATTTAAACGCTTCTGGATTATGTTTTTAATATTTCACTACATACAGTTGGAATTCAACAGATTGTGGTAATCTGTTTTTGCAATTCCTTGCACAAATATTGTGGTATTAGATAAGAACAGACATCCTACAAAGCTCCGTGCTCTCAAAGCCTTAAAGGTGAACTGCTAAACATACTATTTTAATGTAAATGTTTCAGAACTTTATTATTTTTAAATGCTAACCGCTAAGCTAACAGAGCAGCACATTATCCCCTCAGCCCATATCTCAGAGTTTATCAGTGGTCTTCCAATACTCCATGGGCTAGTGATACCATGAGATAACAGAGAGTGAGCAATACTGCTCTAGCACGACCTAATGGAGAGAGCTGATTGTGGGAGAATGGGGCCAGATACACTACATGTTTCTTTATGATCCGTCCTTCGGATGAGATGTTAAACCGAGGTCCTGACTCTCTGTGGTCATTAAAAATCCCAGGATGTCCTTCGATAAAGAGTAGAGGTGTAACCCCCGGTGTCCTGGCCAAACTAGCCCACTGACCATCATGGCCTCCTAATCATCCCCATACACTGATTGGCTTCATCACTCTGTCTCCTCTCCACCTGTAGCTGGTGTGTGGGGGGCGTTCTGGCGCACTATGGCTGCCGTCGCATCATCATCATCCAGGTGGATGCTGCACATTGGTGGCGGATGAGGAGATAGCCCCTTACTAAAGCGCTTTGAGTGTCTAGAAAAGCGCTATATAAATGTAACAAATTATTATTATTATTATTATGCTAAAGGATGTGAACAGTCCAGACTGAGAGACTAACAGATAAAAAAAAAAATCTGCTGGTCCAGCATCAAGATGTTAGTGCTGCTAGTGAAGTAGAGGGCTGATGATTGATTGCTAACGCCTCTCATTGCTCATGCAGACATGTGATAGTGTATGCCCTCAGTTCACAGAGTCACACGAGGAGCAGATAAAGGCCATAGTGCTCATCACAGGATGGAAGCTTTAGCATTACAGTCTTTTACAATCATTTTTGCACTAATAACAGAACCTTCATGTCATTTTTCAAAACTCTAGACACATAATTCACAACTGAAGATCAAAATGCAAATTTTTCAAAACACAACACTTTTTCCGAATGCTTGGATACAATACACATGAACCAAAGATGTTTTGTTCACTGAACTAAAACCACCGGTTCAAAATAACAACGTAACATCAACGTATTACTATTTCTGAATACAGCTCACGCATTACATCTGAACTGAGTGTCTATTCCTTTCATTATAATAATCTAACTATCAACTGACACAACTGCTCAGAATGAAATGTAATGGTTGCATTACTCTTGAAGCATAGTTTCATGGAAAGTTATAAACAACTTTACATGTTTAGAGTACGAAAGTGAAGCAACTGAGGACTGAGTGTGTTCAGGTATGATCAGGTTCAAGATGCATGTTGTTGGGAGAGGAAATAAATCATATATATCTATATGATAGTTATCAGTATTTGTTTTCCTACAGTAAATGTGTTTTAGAGGGTGATAGAGCTGAAGCTGATGAAATCCAGTCTTATTTTGGATGATACTGGCCAAGAGATGGAGGAAAGTTTGAGAGCCCTGTTTTTTTCTTATCTTTTTCTTATCTATTTTTCTTATTTAACTTTTTTTAAACCTGTTGTGTTTATTATTTTATCAATAATTTTCACATTTTGATTAATGATTCCAGTGTCTGTACTTTTCTCTCTAGTCTATTACAATGATGCATGAATGTGTAGAACAATAATGAAACCGGCATCATGTGTTCTGAACAAATATATCTCATGATTGTACTAACAACTAAACAGTGAATATATGGGTATATTGTGTGTGGGTGATCTAAAGTAATGTTCCTATGATATTTCATAATAATTAGTATTTTGAACCAAATGCAAGGCTTCTTTAAAGATATGAACACAATATGAAACGTTGTGAACATTGGACAGCCTGTGTTACAAACAATGATTATTTTGAGTTTAGTGTTTAGAGTTTTGAAAAATGACAGGAAGGTTCTGTTATTAGTGCAAAAATTATTGTTAAAAAAACTGTAATATACACCATTTGTAAGGACATCGACAAGAACAACAGCTCTGACACACTTTCTGTTTCACTCCTTAATTTCAATCTCTTCCAAGAATCCAACAACAGTTCATGTTTTAATAAGATATTCATGAAAGTCATTTAATGTTAGCTCCAAGCTGCTGCTTGTGTTGTGTCGAAACAAGCAGGTTCATGACACCTCAGTCTAGAAATAGTCTAGTCACTTATTAGTTCAAATGCAAGAAACCATCTGAGAACAAGGCCTCAAAAGAGGCTTCATCCGCCCCGTTTGGTTTCACTGAAGACAGGCCTCACTTGTTTCAGTCCTATTTTATTTATTCTATCTCCTCACAGAGGGTAAACTAATATCAGGTCTGATCCTTATGAATATCATAAAAACTGAGTTCTACATTGGATCCATTCATTCATATGCTGTTTTTTTAATTGTAAAAAATAATAGGCTATACATGTATTTTTATATCAACGTTCTGTCATTTTTTACTTGAAAAAAAAACAAAACAGGTGAGTCATCTCACTTTGAGCAGAAAATGCGTTTATTTTATTAGAACAAATATGCTGATACACCGATTTGCAAAGAAAACAAAATCGCACCAAAAAAACAAAAAGGAAAGTCGGGTAAAACTCTATCTAGAGCAGCGCATGATGATTCTGAGGAGAGTTACACAGAAGCGGAGATCTGGCGTCCCCACCACGACTGACCCCTCCCCCTCCACACCTGCGCGCGCCTCAGAGAAGATCTCCAGAGATGCTCCACACAACGCGAGCAGCAGACGACATGGACGAGGGGAAAGTACGTTTTTTCATCGTTATCCATATAATATTGTGCTGTTTATCTAATTAGCATATTGTTTAGACATATATTGTAACTTAAAAAGTCATGTCAATGTATTTCTGTACGTTAGCGCTTTTCACAAGCAGCATAAACTGAATGCAACTTGGCAGAAAGTATAGCTTGATGTACCAAAATGACAATAATGTTAACAATAATATATCAATTAACGTTAGGGCTGTAGATTCAGTTTTAAGATCATGTTTTTAGGCCACAAAATCGCACGGTTAATGTGCGGTTTAGCGTTAATCCATTTATAAACTTATATTAACGTTACTTTAAAATCGTGTCTTAATGTTCTTTCTGAAGGACATATTTTCCCCAAGTTGTTAAAAATAATATCTTAACCGATATGTTTAGTTGATGTTCGGTAAAATGAATGTAAGCGTCAGGATTGGCCGCTGATTAGAGGCCTGCACGTGCAGAGACATGTGCGGGGTCTGAGGCAGGAATCATGACTGTTTCCCACAAAAAACACGACGATTATGTTTAAAATATGCAAGAGGCAAGTTCAATAAATACACAACAAGTTTTTTTATACTACTGTAATGCATTTTGTCAAATTATAAAAATATCTATACTTATTTCGCAATATTAAATGCTTCTACATATTATACTATATATACTTATACTACACCAATTATACTATTACAACTTAAAATACAGTGTAATGTCATGTTATTAGATCGTGATGTTTACTGACTGTCACACTTGTGCTTGCAGGAAGATGAAGCTAGTTTCAAATCATCTGTGGATGGCAGCTCTGGATGCACAGGTGAGGTTATGAATTATTTCAAATATTACTTAAAATAATTCTTCAAGCTAAAAGTAGCTTTATGAGCCAGAGTAACCCAGGGTTATAAGAGCACAATCTTGGAATAAGATAAATCCCCAACATAGTCCTCATGCACTCTTGCAACAGCTCTCCTCCATGTCAAGTTCACGGATGTGCGTGTCACATTCAATCTGACATCTTTTGTTTATAGTTAAATCATTTTGTATTTAATCACTGGTCAGTTTATATGGAAGTCTCAAGGCCACTACATTATCACAAAGTAGTCAAAGGAATGTTTCCAGTAATTAGCAAAGTCTAACTGCGTTCACACCGCCGGCGAGAGAGCATCCAAATGGGCCCTGGCTGCTCTGCCAGCAACGCTGTAGAAAGATTCGTGGGCGCTCTGGCGTAGATCGAATGCTTGTCTTGTACTTAAAGGAGCATAAAGCAAACAAGCACATTGATCTTGTGGAGACTGACCACAAGTAGGGTATAAGCAAAGACTATAGAATACCTTATCTTAAAGAGACTTTGGAATTAAAAAATCCATTGAAATCAGGTCAACTTTATGGTAATGAGTTATGACACGGTTCAGCAACCAATCAGAATGTAGAAGTCCTCCGCTTGAGAGGATTCCAGAGAACGATCCTGTAAACTTTGGTTCCGACCGCGTTGGTTCCCAAGCATCTTTGCGCTAGTTAGCTGTGTTTTCAGCGGGAATGCTATTCATTTCCGCAAAACAACATCGATTTGACCAATTACATTAAGGCTACACTTCAACCAGGCCAGTTTGTAATGTAGGCTGCGCACAAATAAGCGTTAATGTTAATTAAAGACAGAGGCTAGCTAAACGTCTCCTTTAAACTGCATGTTGAAATTAATCATGAACACAAAAGCCACACCACCTAAATGGCTTTTAATTGGTTTATTTAATTTGCAAACATGTAACTATAATTAAGTTCGTTCTAGGGCTGTGACGATAACCGGATTACCGCTTCACCGCAGTAATGAGATGCCGACCGCGGTGTTGAGGTCATCACCGCACTGTTTTTCGCGGGATCCGACCAAATTTCTTGCAACGCGGGAATAAAACATGGTAGCGGTCGGTAACTCTGGCGTAATTTGAACGTGAGTGGGCGGTCTAACAATATCCCGTTCCCAACATCCTTTCAGAACAGCATATCTGTGTGTTTTTACTCCCTCTTACCGCTCACGCGCTGCACGCACGCACCAGTGCTTCTGTGTCATGTGTTTTATTGCGCATGTGCATAACAGCACCCTGACAGAACAGGCGGGCTGTCGATGAGCAGGGTTGGCGCGTGCATATAGGCGAACAAGGCAGTAACCTGGGCGGCAGCACAGTCAGGGGGGCAAAGGGACAGATATTTGTAGTTGATCTTTTGGGCATTTGTTATCACTGCTTAGTTATTCTACATCTAAATTAACTTTGCTTCATAGTAATGCCGCCAACTGCGGCGTCATCAATAGGCTTCTCTACATGCAAAACATTATAATGTTCATTCATAAATGTCATCAAATCGAATAAAACTATCCAGACATGAATTCCTTTTGCTGCTGGTGCTGTCTGATGAGTTTTAAAGCCAGACACGCCTTCTGAAAGGTAAGATTATAGCTAATGTATGTGTGTGAGAGAGAAAGCGCGGGGGAGATAACACAAGTGTAATATTATATATTAAATAGGCTTACGTACACCCAAAACCGTGTTTTGCTTGGAATACTAAAAATTTAGCGTTTATCATATGCAGTGTTTAATTTGTGTAATGGGGTGATCGATCCGGCATCAGAGAAAGGTAAGGGATAATTTGCGCAATCACTCCGTTGACCCACTTAAGTGATTACCAGCTTGCATCAGTTGCTTTTATTGTGTGCATATACTCTAAAAATCACGGTTATTTTATTAAACATTTTTTTGTAATGTTTGGGTAGTTTTTGTGTAACCCATATCCTATATGACAGTCCAGAGTCTGCGTTTGCTTTGAGTGCACGCAGATATTTTGCCTTCTCTTCGGGTGAAATTAGTTCTCAGTGCCACTTACTTTATTTTTGGTCAAATATAGGTTTGTTTCATGTAATCTATAAAACAGTACATTTTATTTTATTTTATGCAAAGCAAACCAAGTCATCTAAACGAGCCGCATCAGTTTTTTTGCGACTATGAAATGTTTTATTTTTACTTCTAAAATGCTTGTTAAACGAATTTAAAAATATGTTGTATACATGTTTAAACGGTGAAATATGTTGTATCAAGAACTGTATTTGACAAAAATAAAGGCATTAAGACAAGAAAGAAAGAAGAATTAAAAAACAATGACAAGCTCAAACTAAACGAAACCAACAGCAACTAAATAAAATAGTCTAATTAATAATTCTCTAATCAGCATGCTTTAATTTAGTGTCGCTAGTGGTTTGCGTCAATAAGCTTAAATTAAAATGTCTTTGGTCTGTGCTCTGGAAGTGTTCTGTTAGTTCTGCTAAACTTGAATTACTAAAACTCAAATTAAAACCGAAACTAACCTGTATAGGGTAGAAAACTCCACGAAATAAAAACTACACTAAAATTAACCAAATTCTATAAAAATAGAAACGAAACTTAAATTTTTAGCGAAAATTGAAAGCAATTTTAAAATAAAAACGAATTTAAAATTGCAAAACTACTATAACCCTGACACGAACGTATTTCTCTGGAGGAAGAGGATCCGTCAGATGAGATGATCGGAGTTTCGGAGGTGCTGATCCAGACCGGGTTTGTTCAGATTAAGCCCTGACTGCTAATAGCACATGCCCGTGCTTGCTTTTATTTTAATGTTGTTGTTAATAAACAAATTATCCAATCTTTCACATGCATCTTTAAAATCGTATTTGAGTGAAGTGGGGGCGGCACGGCAGGGTTTTGCCTAGATCCCCATCGATGAGTGACAGAGCAGAATAAGGATGAAGTTTAGCTAAGTGTGGATTCTTCAACTGCTGCAAAATGGTCAGTTTACTGCGAAGAAACCCATGACAGGCAAGTCTGACTCGAGACATTCTTCTCAGGGAAGTTCAATTGTTTGGTTTCATGAAAAAGAGATTTCATTTTGCAATGTCTAAGCCAACGGTTTTGTTCATATTTTACATATAAATTTAAATGACAGATGTCTTTTTTTTCTCTGCGACACTTTTCCGTGTTGACAGCAAAAGGTTAAACAAATTTAATATTTTGACAAGACGAATAAAAATAACAAACATGCTATTTTTACATTTTTGTACAAACTGGTACATTATTATTATTTTTTTTCTCTCTGCGACACTTATTATTACGTTGACAACTAAATGTAAAACTAATTTGATTCTGGACAAGACGGATAAAATAAATAGCCTACAATAAAATACATTTTGTGCAGACTACACTTTTATTTGTTATCTCTCTCTCTTTCAGTAGAGGAAATGTCATTGTGAGATTCTGGAAACGAGATATATTTCGCGGGAACGGTCGGTCAGGAAGAAGAAAAAGCCTCTTTTATTTTGCACTTTAAAAAGGTTGTTATTATAAATGTAGCCTAACGAATCGTCAAATAATATTAATTACATCCTAATTTGCTGTTACAACCTATCCGTTTCAACAAACACAGTTTTCAACAAGTTGCGTTTGGACAAGTGCGTTTATATCCACGGAGTCTTACCCGAAAAACAATGTCTAAAGAAATATGAATCGAAGTTTAGTTAACTCACCAGAACTAAGCATGGGGCATGTTGAGCTCGCTTGTTGTTTCTGCAGCTTGCTCAGGTTGTTATTATTTTAATAATTTGTACAAAGAATGGGTTACAAACGATGACAAAGACTGTTTCATAATTCCTATTAAACTCAGAAGATATAAAAAAAAAAAAAAAAAGTTATAGAGATTAATATTATTTTTTTATTATTGTTCATTTAATTAACGGTTTTAAGAATAAAGAAGATGACTTTATTATTATTCATTTCCATGTTAATTTTCAAGCATGCGTTCTTGATCAAGTCATTCAGGGCTCTATTTATGATAAAAGTTCATCAGCATGCATTGATTAATCTAGTTTATTGCTATGTGGTAACGAAAGTGTTCAACATTCAACCCGTTCTTTTTCATCAGTATTATTTGTCACCTTCTCTGGTTTAAGCGCTCGTGCTGATGCAGTGAGTGTAGCTCTACCCACGAAGCGCTCCCGCTGAAAGTGCATCTCTTCACGTGATCAGTGAAATCTGACTCCTCTCCTGCTTTGAAGCAGCAGACCATGCACTTGCACAAGTGCGACCACGTCAATTTTTTTACTGGGGGGGTCGTGCGATTAACCGCCAAACCGTGATATTTGTTGCTGCTTCACTGCGGTAATGAAAAATACAATACCGTCACAGCTCTAGTTCGTTCTATCAATTTCTTACTTTCACATTTAAAATCATAAGGTTAACTTATTCCAAAAGTTTTCTTTTAAAAAATCAATTCAATATGTGTGCTTTTTTGTTAGATATTTGAAATGCTTTAGCATTAATCCATTTCAAATGACTAGACATAATTGTTATTGTGAAAAATACCTTTTTAAAATATTACATTATTTTTACATTCATTGTTGGTGAAAATTTACTTCTAATGGCTTTTCTAAAATTTTACTAAAGTTTGAACAGCCTCAAGTTTGCATTGTTTTTTGTGAACCTAAAAATCCTTTGTGTCTTCTGTGAATTCCATTACAGTGGATACAGTGGATGATGTGACGGATGGTCCAGAAAAGAAGACAAAGGTAGGCAGCCACTAGTGATTCACAGGTCTGGGTTATCACCTAAACTCTCCCAAGCCATTACAAAATCCCGTCTACACCAGCAAACATGCAGAAGTGTGTGTCAGGCAACCACCTGAACCCTACAGTCAAACACAGTTGTGTTGTAGGATACTGTATCCATAACGAAGGCATTTCTAATTTGACTCTTAACACGTTGTTTAGTGTAATATAGGGAATCTTCTGTGGCTCACCTGTGTGTCTGCTGTCAACAATAAGTCCTTATTTAAAGGTTCAGTTCTGAAGGTTGTATAAATAGCAAATTAAAATCTTCCAAAAAACGTTAAAAGCGTAGTTCAGAGCCGTCACTTGAGTCGCCTCCAGAAACTTATAGCGCATCACAATGCTTGTGAAGAACGATACATGAAGGCGTACAAACTTTAAATGATGAAGGGAGAAGAATTTATATTTCTATCAGTGCATGAAAACAAATGTTAGTTGTATTATGTCTTTTGTATGGCTTCATTTGCTAGGTCAGTCTTATGTTTGTTAAAAGTTAATTTTGAGTTATTATAACTGGGGTGTAAATCGGATGGTTTGTCATGATATCGATTCTCACACCCAGCGATAAAACATTTGCTGATACCACAAAAGATTCTACGATACAAATCCAGTTCGATACAGGAGTATCTCAAACAATATTATGATAGTATATACCAATTTTAAACAAGCATCTACATTTTTATTGACTCACAAATGCAGCAAAAATATATAACATGAACATAAATGTAAAAATGCTACTATGGGCTCAGTGCTAAACATCTTTTCTACAGATAACCAAATTACAAGCAATAGCAGAAAATAAATACAATAGAAGAAAGACACAAGTTCAGTAAACAGTGTTTTTCAGCTCAGTCTAAAATACATTTTCAGGTACGCTACAGAAATGTAATAATGAAATGTAAAATAACTGCATAGTCTTCACTGTATAAATACAAAAAATATTAATTTACAGGCTTTGATGTTGCAAAGGTTATTTAGTCAGGAGCAGTGAGCACTTGTGTTTTTCTTTGACAGGATTATATTTATTATTAGTTTTCTTTCACTTTAAGAACGAAAGCACAGATTTAATATACTGATACACGTGCCTTTTTTCTCCACTGTTTACATTAAGACACATGCTATGCTTAACCGACTGTTTATAAGGATATTAGCCAAAACATGTGATGATATTTTGTTTGAATTTATTCATCCATGCACACAAAAGCGGACGAGAGCTCAATTCAGGATTTGTGCAGTTGACGCAGCTGTCTGTTTGCGCGGGAAAACTTCTCACTAAGCGTGCGACTGTTACTCCTACAATCCCAAGCGTTTTATATGCTCACATTGTGCATTTGGGCAGTCCTTATATCGAGTCCTGACACGTGAGATTGAACGAGAATGGATGCATTGACGATAATGCACATTATGTGAAAATGTGGACACTGCGAAAATAAAGGTGCCTTTTAATACTACAGTTATCCATATTTTACACGTAGCATCGTATCGTCCACACATCGTATCGATATATCGATCCATCAAACTTGTCGTTTTCAGTTAGCAGGTCTCTCTAGTCAGCGTTTGGCCCACAAATTGGTAACGTGTTAGCTTGCAATAGAGAGCCTGTGTTAGATTCAGAAATAGTAAGCACCCTAGACGGTGAGCCACAGGATGCTCAAAATAAAGCTTTAATAGGCTTCCTGGTGATTTTTACACTTCTAGTTGTTCTGATTAAAACATTTTTGGGGAGTTCTGGTAACCGTCTGTTTTTAAGAATGTTGACGCGATCTGTGTTGTACAAGGTGAAAACAGATCATTTTTGGTTAACATTGTACTAACTGAATATGTCAGACAGTCCAGTTTTAAGCACAGCTAAAAGAGCTTTTAGAGCTAAAATGAATAGCCATTAAAAATGTTAATTTGAGTGTATATTTCTGCTAATTTTTCAGGAAGTACATCAGTGCTCCGACAGTAGTGATGGGACCATTACCCTCGACCCCACTCCGGACACGGACACGAGTGTACCTGAGCTCAGAAGAACTGATAGTGTAATCGTAAGTTTATTTCAACATATTTACATATTTATATGAAAAGTGTCCCTTTTGAGCCTATTTTTAAAAATAGTGGCGTGTTCCTTTAATATGTTGGCGGCCATGGCATTTCTGATCAAAACCTCTAAAGGTGCGTTCACACCAGATTAATAAATCGTGCTATTCGCGGCGTAGTTGGACGCTTGAACATTTTGAGTTTACTCGCTGCTTTCGCGCGTGAAATTCGCTACACAACAGACGTGAATTCCCGTCATGGGGGGGGCTTCTGCAGCAGCTCCAGTCTCCTTGCAAAATGTATTCCTGTTTTTGTAAAAGTACAAAGTAGTATCGTACAGCTCCAGGTATCCACATACAACCACGATTACTTTGTCCTCTATTGTTGTTTGGGATTTTCTGCCTCCGCTCGTAATCACGTCACTGCTAGAGCAAGCTCCTGATTGGTTAACGCGCGAATATCCGCCAAAGTTCAGGTTTTCACCTCGCGAATAGCGCATCAAGCCTCAATTCATGCCGCCTCATTCGCGAATAGCGCCGCAGGATTGTCTATCGCATCTTTGCATTGACTTAACATGTAAATCATTCGTAACGCTTCATTCGGCGTCTTAACTCTTAACTTTTATTCACAGCTTAACAGAAAATTGCTTGGAGAATATCTGTCCAGTTCAGAGCTCAGTGAAGATGAATATATACCAGAGACAGAGGAAGAATCCGAAAGTAACACTTCAGCAGAGGAAGAAAGTAGTTCAGCAAAAAAGAAAGCAAGAAACAAGAAAAGTAAAGGAAAGTTAATGTCCAAAAAATCAAGATCTCGACCACTGAAAAGAAGGCGTCTGACACGGTCTAGTTCTTTAGCTAAGAGTGGAACCAAAGAATCCTCTTCATCGGACAAAAATGTCACCAGACATTCTCGATGAGATCCAGATTGATCCACAAGGTAAAACAAGCCTGAGTAAATAACTAAGTAAACTCATTTACACATTTTCCTCTATAGTTTTTTTGGCAGATGCCAATGAAAAATAAAGCTGATTGAAAAATGTTACGATCAGCAGTAATACCACTGTTGATTTATTGACATTTGTTGAATGTAGCTGTTTAAACAATATTTAGATATCTACCTAATCTATGAGTCTATGTGATTGCTGTGTTTTCTAGAGAGAGTGCTGATGGACAGTGATGGATCAGACTCTGAGAATGAGAAAGAAGTGACCGAAAATTATGCTTCACCTTCAGATTCAGCAGGTATGTAGTCTGTGTCGTCCTTCTTTGCTTAGCAAGCAATAACGACCAGTGACGACTTGAATTAAAATCAAAAGAATTGTAGTTTTGTGCAGTGTTATACAAGTAGGTCTTCTTGTATACCCCAAAAAAATCAACAACCACCCAAAGGTAATAAGATTTAAATTAAAAAGGATTAAAGGGTTACCCCACCTCAAAATGAAAATGTTGTCATTAATCACTTACCATGTCGTTCCAAACCTGTAAAGCTTCGTTTGTCTTTGGTAGGGATGCACCGAATGTTCGGCCGAAAATAGGAAAAAACTATTTCGGTGTTTGGCGAATAATTTGTACCGAACAATGGCGTAACGCGATCAAATAGAGGCGTGCACTAATGCAGCAAACACGTCTGCAGTGTGGAAGCATTTAAAACTGTCAGAGAGAGAGCGCGAGACATCATTACAAGCACAAAACACCGACAGCGAGACTGCTCAGCGCTGCTTCTCATGTCTCCGATGTGAAGAGGACGGGGGTTGTTGCTGGTTACTGTGATGATTGAAATCTTGAAATGGATTAGTAAATAAACTACAGAATGTTATTTTTCTAAAACACGCACGAATGGCATGTATTCAAACTGCGCTGCACGAGCTCCCGGCGCCAGGGTTCAAAGTAGGGGTCGACCGATTATCAGCCTGGCCGATTATCGGCGCCGATATTAAGCATTTTTACGATTATCGATATCGGCCATTTTCAAAACAGATTTGCCGCTAATTTAAAAAAAATATAATTATATATTTTTTTTATGCAAATAAAATGCCTGTCTGAGCTCAACAATCTGTGGCCTAGAGCAATCTCCGCCCACCGCTCATCTGATATGTAGAGAGTCACGAGTCCGACCAATCAACGCGGAAAACTGAAGGCAGTCTCACACCGAGAGCACATGCTAACTGGAGCTGCCTCAGTGATCACGCATCAGTTGTCTCTCAGCAGCAGACGTTGCTGAAGTTGCAAAACACCTCAATATAACCTATGATGTCCGCGATGCGGAAAATGCGGGCGGAATCGCGGAATGCAGTCATATAATGGAATTTACCGTATAACGCGGAATGTCACGGAATGTGTCGAAGTTTGGATGAATTAATCAAAAGTAGGTCAGTACACTTAAATCGACTCGCGCTATGGACTAGTATCTATAAATATTAAGCTGCAAAAACACTATTTAAATATGAATCCTGCATGTTCTGCATCTCTGTTAATGAATGACACAGACGTGCGGTTTCATTTACTGCACACATACATACTGAAGCGCACGTGACGCTCGCGGTGACTTCAGCATCTGCCGTATCACTAAATGAGGACATAAATACACAAACAACATCCCCAGAACTGCTCGCAGAGTCACTTGATGAGCATTTGACCGTTTCATTTGAGTAAAACGATCGTCATATCATATATACATAGGCTACAGAAACTTAAAAGGTCCTCATGGCAACCTGTCAAAATATAAGTTCGGTTTAGCCGAATATATTACTGTATACGTAATACAACTACAACAATTATTACAACTTTTGTTGAGAATAATAACACAATACGCTAAATACGTTTACCTTAAGTTTTACAAAATGTTTACAGAATGCTTCTGGGTGATCTCTGTACTTATGTTATTATTAATATTATTAATATTACTGTTTATTTAATGTTGTTGTTATTAACAGTTTTCAGAATTAAAGACATGTGTAAAAGCATTTAAAGAATGTTTTTTGTCAGAGCTCTTGTTATTATTAATTTTGGCATTCATTTTCATTTTTACACCAGACACGTATATCGGTTCAAAATATCGGTTATCGGTCTACTTGATCTGTAATAATCGGTATCGGCATCGGCCCTGAAAAACACATTTCGGTCGACCCCTAGTTCAAAGTCCAAAGCTCTGAAACACTTACTCATCATTTGCTCATTTTTATTATTATTTTAAAGGCGTGTGACAAACATCTTCCCAAATTCGTAATGAGATATATCTGCATGCTGTGGTCAACAAACAGAAGCACTTCCTGGTTCCTGCATATTTCCACCAAAATAAAAGCTCCATCAACATTCATAAATGTTAGTATTGTAATTTTACTCTTGTTCTGTAAAATAAAATTAAAAGTAAGACAATAATAATGATATAAATAATTACCCTACAACAGCTGCATTAATACATTTACTATAACATTCACCAATAATGTTCAAATTGGGATCTGTAATATTTTCTAATGTATTAAAAGAAGTCTCTTCTGCTCAGCTTGCATTTATTTGTACAGAAAAAATACACTGATTCAAGAAGGGGTCTCAAAATGGCCAAAAATATTATTTTAATAACTTATTAATTTTAAGTTAAATTGTGCTTTGTTGGTATAATGTCTGATAGGACGTATAAAATGGTCAGTGTTAATTAATTATAATTATTTTATTTTTTATTTTTTGTAAAGCAGGACAAAAGAGTAAAAGCAGATTTTGGCTATTTAATTTATGCAATTGTGAAAAAATTTAAATAGGCCATCATGGGGAGAAAACTTGTGAAAACGTATTCGCCTTGGGTCCCAGTGTTTAATTTTCTTGACTTCAGCCAAGAATTTTCATGTCGGTGCATCCCTCGTCGTTGGTACACATTTTAAGATATTTTGGATGAAAATCAGGAGGCTTGTGACTCCCATTGACTGCCAAGTAAATTACACTGTCAAGGCCCAGAAAAGCATCGTCAGAATAGTCCATCTGTCATCAGTGGTTCATTCTGAATTTTATGATGCAACGAGAATACTTTTTGTATGCAAAGAAAATAAAAATAACGACTTTATTCAACAATTTGTCTCCTCTCTGTGTCAGCGTAGTGCCATTTTAGAGATCATCCACTGAACGCAAACTGCGCACGCTCTTCTGTATCAGCCGCACCACAGGTTTCATGCTTTTCTGGGCCTTGACAGTGTTAATTACTTGGCAGTCGATGGGAGTCACAAGCCTCCAGGTTTTCATCCAAAATATCTTAAATTGTGTTCCAAAGACGAACAAAGCTTTTACAGGTTTGGAACGACATGGTAAGTGATTAATGACAACATTTTCATTTTGAGGTGGAGTAACCCTTTAAGAAAACTTCTGATATTGTTGTACTTGTAAAGAGAGTGCATTCCGTGCAGTGCTTTTATGATTTGCATGCCTTTTACTTGCTTTTATTATTTGTATATCCTATACATGCCATATTATATTTTGATATCCTGAGAAGAGAAGGAAGTGAAAATGTTTTTTTATTGTTTCACCTGTTAATATTTGTTAAATACATGTGTGACACAATTATTGGTAACCATTTAGTCAGTATTCTATGCCTTTACTGAATATTGAATATATTGAAAGTATTTTCATTTGTTTATAACAGGCAAGAATGATAAAAACTGCAGCCGAATGGCAAGGACTTGGAGGAACCACACACAACAAAGAGTAAGTGGTTTCTCAAATGTCTTATGAAATAGGTCATGCTCAGGGCTGCATTAACATTGTAAGGGCCCCTAGGCTTTATCTCTTGAGGGCCCTTCATCAATGAGAACTACAGTTTACATTCACTCAATCACAAAGGCACCAGCCTTTAATTTTGCAGTAATAAATGGCATTAACAAAACATCCATACCTAAAAGTCTGTCATATAAAATATAGACAAATATCACTGCATGAACTACACATGTGCATAGATGGACATATTTTACACAGATATCTACAAATGTGTAGCATTTAATTGTATGCGTGTTAATGTTGGTTAACTTCATTATTAATTACTATTAGGTTAGGAACAGTGTATTAAGGTAAATTAAGGAAGGTACATGTACACCTTCACAAATATGTATTTCTGCTTGAGGATCTTTGCCTTTTTTTTAAATCACTAATTTACCTTAATAGTGAAATAACTTATTAACATCAACCAAAAGATGTAAACAATTGTTAATCATATTATAATCATATCATAATATTCTTGACATCTAATGTAATAACTAGGCTAATATTAAAAAGCTTTGTAACATGCTACAGTAGCTAAGTTTTAAGTGTTTATCATTAAAGTTGTATTTTAGCCTTGTTGATTACAATTAAGGCCAACGGCTGGACAATAAGGATGGCCTGATGTGAAAGAGGCTCAGGACAGTCGACAGAATTGTCATAAAAGTTGATTATGTGCACGTGTTTTAAGCCTGCGGACTTAAACATTCAAGAGAATTTAAAGCATTCAAGGGCAAGATAAACAATGTAATTTGTATCAAAAACAATGATAACAAAACTTTATTTTTCTTGTGGCAAGGCAAGTAAAAATGTAAACCACTGTTGTGCCCTGTTGGCCAAATCTTCAGTTGCCTCATGATTTGATTTAATTATGATTATGATGCATCACAATGCATTTTTGTCCTCCAATTATTTAATTACCATAGTAAATGACTAATCAAAATAAAGCTATTTTTGTTATTTTACCTTTAAAATAACAAAAGCTATTTTTTGTTATTCAAAATAAAAACAAAGATGCAAATAAAAAAAACTGTAGAGCAAATACAAAATAGGCCTATCAAAACATGGAATTAACAGTGTTTTTTTTTCATTTTACATCTAATTTACAGAAGCATTTAAGCAAGAATAATACAGAAATTGAATAATCAAATGTAAATATAATCATTGCATTGTCTTTGGTGTATTAATAACAATTAATAAAGCTACAAAAGTTATTCAGTCAAGAGCATGCAGTGAGTAATTCCCTCTTTTCTTTCATTGTTTGAGGTGTATTATAGGCCTATTAAGATCTAATCTAATATGTTACACATCAGATTTTGCCACAACTGTTTACGTTCACTTACCCGTCAATGTTTACGTGAATAGCCTACTCCAAAAACAGATAGATTTTGAAGTAAATTAGTGTCTGAGAGCCAAACCATGTGTGTCCTTCACATAATGGTTGAAAAGGTCACGCTTGACGTATGCTCCATCTCATCTTCTCCAAGTAAACTCATTAAGTTGTAACTCCCCTTTTTGTAAATGGCGTTTGACTTCGTATTTGCACGTTCAACTTGTAAACACTGACTCTGTACTTCCGCCTACGTCAAGCGTGACTTTTTCAATGTCATTCTGTATTACGAGTAGTCTGGGACGCACATCGCAGAAGAGACAAACATTTGTTGCCTGTGTGATTAAGCCTATACCTGCATCTGTGTCTCTACAGTAGGCAATTTAATTCATTTTATTAATAAAAGTCACGGGCAGCGTTCTCAGGACGTATGTGAATGTGTGCACATCGCAGCAGCGTGATCTCCGATCTATCAAACCAAAACAACAAGTATCAACAAAACTGCTATAGACTGCAGTGCAACTAGAGATGGCAGAATTGGATAAAAAAACACTTTTACAAAATCCCTTATAACTTCGTTTTTAGATGTTGCTGTTGGTCACCCTGGGCCGATATGATTCAAGCATCTGTGCAGCTTTTAATTAGTAAAAACCTAGTTCAGACCTGTATCTGAAATGTTTAGCTACATAAGTCTTAAACATGAAAAGAAAGGGAAGGGTTGTCCAGTACAAAGTTCACCACCAATTTCCCATGCAGTAATTTATGATTAAGAATTATGAAATATTTAGTAATTTTTGACTTGGTCCATTTTTGTCTCCGGTCCATCACAAATCTTAGATATTGACTGAATTACCAGCATTTTGTTTCTTATTGTTACTTGGTGACATGCATATGCACATGCCTGAATTTAAAGATTTTCAACCATGCTAACTAGATTTGAGCAAAATGTGTGTTGAGATGTTTTGTTGAGTCACTTTTAATTAATCACAATGACTAATTGCTCTTGTTTTATTCAGGATCTTCACAAAACCCACGGAGAAAGTGGTCTAGAGAGGAGATTCAGGCTGTGGAGAAAACTCTGATGGACAGCATCAGGTCTGGAAAGGTTCCTGGTAAAGCTCAGTGTATGGAGTGCATTGAAAGCTCCCCAGCAGCACTTAAAGGGAGAAGTTGGGAGGGCGTTAAATTTTATGTTAAGAATCGTATTGATTCCTCAAAGCGAAAAATGTAACACAAAAGGTGAAAGGGCCTTTGTCTAGTTTTTTCCTGTTTGTTGAAGGCAACAAGTTCAAAATGTGTTTTCTAACAAAACAATTTTCAGTATGTTAAAATAACTTGCAAGTTAACACACTGACAAGTTAAATAACTGTTTAAGAGAATTAAGCAGTCAGATTTGAGTTTTTGGTTACACAAAGACAGTGTTAATGTGAACAAATGCTAAAGCTGAAATTGCACATTTGTATTAATATGCAGCCTGTTGCATATTGTGCAAGTAGTATTGAATACTGAATAAAAAAAGTGATGCACTTGATCTATTAATCTACTCCAGAGTTTTGTGTACTGTCAAAAGCCTAATATTTATATAAATATATTGCAATTATGAATGCCAGGCATGTGGTATTTTAATTCAGAGTGGATTCCAGTACACACAGCTCATTATTATTTAGCAAAGACCATGATACCCATGGTGTCAGTGCTCCATTAATATTTCTTGCTTGTCCTACAACATGGCTTGTCTTAGTTATCATTTGGACCGTTTCAGATTTTCAAAACTGAAGAAAATTAGATGTTAAACAGGAAGTGAGGTAAGGCTTTTTTACCACTGTGTGCATCCCCAGAAATGGTCTATTCAAATACAGTTGATGGAAATTAGTGAAAGGCAAGATATAATACAAATGTAAATACAGACACAATTATCCCTTTTAAACAACTCTTTTAATGATTGTCTAAACTTAAACTTTGTTGTTCATCTTATAATGGTTTATAATTCTAATTAAAAAGATCATCTATAGATGATTAATAACAGTGACACCCAATGGTGGTTTGTGGTAAGACACAATAGCGACGTCCCCACCAGAATAGAAAAACCAGACAAAAAATAAGCTTTTTAAACTTAAGATTTTTTGATAATAAATATTATTTTTGTTTATCAAAAAATCCTCCTGACACCTCTGACTTAAAATTATGGCTTTGTTGTATTTAGAAATTGCTGTCCCCACGTGTAACCTCCTAGTCATGAGTCCCCACAATGTAGCAAAAACAAGTATGTGTGTGTGGATGAGTGTGTGTGTGTGTGTGTGTGTGTGTGTGTGAGTGTGTAAGAGGGCAGCGCTCCGCTCCGGTCGTGACTCGGGATTATCGTGTTATGGGTGACTGCACCATCTGTGATTCCTGTCCTGGCACAAGGGCTTTTTTCCGCGGAAAACCAGCTTTGTGAAATCTGGACAGAACTTCTGGAAATGGCTGTGAAGCGTGAAGCGACGCGAAATCCACCGGTGGGTCAAACACAACCGCGTCCTGTAATATTGGTGTGTGTGACAGTATTTACTGTACGATAGTCCGAGTCATGAACGTGTGTGTTTACTTCGAAACGCTGTGATGCGCTCAAAGGGTCTGGAAACCGAGTTTAGAGTTCATTCCTGTAGAAATGTGACGTTAAACTACGAGTTTGAAGTCAGTAAATGTTTACTCGTTGTTTGCTCTGAAGCGGTTTTAACAGTTAAACATTAATTCATCCTGATTCTTCAGATTTCATACTTTAACCCGTTCAGATCCAGTTTCTGTTTCACTCAGCCTCGCATCATTCATCTCAACTTTTGATTTATTATCTTTAATTAGATGCATTAAGAGTAGAAATGAAGCAATGCCAATCAAAAGTGCTGGAATCTAGACAAAGAGGTTTTCTCTCGCATTCTTCCATTTCTATTATTATATTATAGATTTGTATGGACTTTATTATTATTTTAACATGAATTGTGTCATATTTTGGTGTAATGATCATTAATAATGTGAGTTAAAGGAGGGCAAATAATGATAGACTAACATATGTGTATTGCTAAACTATATTAATATAGTCTAATAAATATTTTATATGAGCTTCCTTATTGTGATATAAGATAACAAAAATGATTCAAATAGACTCATATATAAGTGTTTGATCTCTATATAATATGCTGCCTTTTCTTATTCTATTGTATTATTTCGTATTCTATTGTATTATTTCGTTTTCTTGACTTTATTATTATTTTAAAATGTCAAAAGTGTGAAATCACAATCATATTTATGTTCGCATAATTCGAGATAAATGAGAGCAGATAATGATAAACCCACATGTTTATAGCTAAACTCATATTAATTTATTTTAATAAATACAAATTTATCAAAGATGCTTAAATATAAGTGTTCGGTCGGTCTCATTATTATTTTCATTTTTCCATTTGTATTATTTATTATACAGTATTATTGAGTTTTCTGGAGTTTATTGTTATTTTAAAATGTGTAATTTGAGCAGAATGTAGGTTAAATGAGTGCTGATAATGATAAAACCAACATATGTTTATTAATATTAATTTAATTTGAGCATTCATATTGTGGTTATAACCTTATAAGATTCTGAAATATAGTGTTTGGTCTCTATGTTATTGCTATTCTTTCATTTTAATAATGTATTATATGGTATTATTATTGTTTATTATTATTTCAAAATATGATTTATTTATATTTCTGTGTAATAGGAGCATAATTTGGGTTCGAGGAGGGTGAATAATGATAAAGCAGCATATGTGTATCACTAAACTAATGTTAATACAATGAATGAATGCTTGATTTGAGTCTTCATTGTGTTCATATAGAAAAGGACGGTCCACTGTTTCTGTGCACATGTGACAGAGATTGTATTAACATCAAACCATTGGTCTTTTGTGTCCTGATGGCTTCGAGAAACAGTTGCTCAGTCGATGTGCCAACAGTAATTACTGCATCTTCACACAGCTTCACTGGCTATTGTGGAGTAATGAGCTTTAGCTTCTTTTCACACATAATGAGTGGATGATGATGATCGTGATGGCCTGCGCTGAAGAAGCTGTCAGAAACAAAGCCTTAGTGTACCAGGCGCAGATCCGCTCCAATGAGCCGTCAAGTCCTTCTCCGAGGACATCGTAATGTTTAATATTCATTATAATATTAAACAATGCAAACAGGACCAGTGCGGATCCTGGGTGGTGCTTTTAGGACATCATATGCAAATGTTGTTTGACATTGCCGCTTTCCCATTTTGTTTTTTTGACTAATTTTGTGCTCTTTTTAATAGTTAAAGAAGATCAAGGCAGTGCTGGGTAGTACACAATTACAAGTAATCTGGAATATGTAATCAGATTTCAAAAATGTAATACTTGTAGTTACATTTCAAAATGCTTATAATAAGATTACAGTTCATCTAAAATGATATTAAGGATATATTTAATACTTGCAGCCATGCAAACTTGGAAAAAAATACACAAAAACGTATTTTTCCCCTTTTGTGAGCTGTCACCATTGACATATAATGCAACCAGGATTGCTAAAGCCAGCAGATTAATCCAGTGGTTCTCAAACACCACACATGTTGAATGTCTCTCTCATAAGCCACATCGCTATCAAGTCTTTCAGACTCTATTAATGAGCTGATGAGTTGAATCAGGTGTGTTCAGTTTGGGAGACATACAAAATATGCTGTGGTTGGATTAATAGACCTGGCAATCTCTGTATAAAAACAACATGAAGTCATCATCAGGGCTGCACGATATATCGCATGCGATATTTAATATCATCACCATCTTCATTATCACCTTGGGTGTGCGCAGCTGGTCAGTGAACAACGGCTCTGTGTGATAAACGCTGCTCCATGTGAAATCACGATAGAAATGACCGCTGATAATAACAGAACCGGCTTTACTGACAAGATGCGCATTAAATATCGCATGTGAGATATCGTGCAGCCATAGTCGTCATTTACAAACTCTGTAATTTACCTCAAATTACTATAGTTTTTACACCCCTCAACAAAATAGTGGATTACTAGGTAAATATACATCCATGGCATCTAATATTTTGGTTTTCATCGTTGTTTATGTTTACAAAATCAAATATTTTAGCCAGGGAATATTCAGAAATGTGGTTGATTTGACACAGAATGACCGAATATATAAATCACTCAGCTTATGCCAAATCTGAGCACACTTTGAGATATTGTTGAGATCTCTTCTGAAAGCCTTTTACTCTGGAAAACATTGGATATTTTTGTTTTTAGGAGAATCGACTCAGGAGGTCTCACTTTAGTTTGTTCTTTCCTGCAGACTATGATTATGAAATATAAATGAGTCATGAAAGCTTTGAGTGGTTGCTGAGGCATTGTACACCCCCGTTCAAAAGTTTGAGGTCGGTAGTGTTTTTGAAAGAAGTTTCTTCTGCTCACCAAACCTGCATTTATGATCAACAATGCAGTAATAATGTGAAATATTGTTACAGGTTAAAATAGCTGTTTTCTGTGATGAATATGTGTTAAACTGTCATTTATTTCTGTGTATTTTCAGCATCATTACTGCACTCTTCAGTGTCACATGATCTTCAGAAATCATAATAATATACTGATTTACTGCTCAAGAAACATTTCTGATTATTATCAATGTTGAAAACTGTTGTGATGATGAATATTTTGTGTGGAAACTGTGATACAGTTGATGAATAGAAAGTTCAATAGAACAGCATTTATTTGACATTTTTTTATTTTATGCCAAAAATCATTATGATATTAAGTACAGACCATGTTCCATGAAGATAGTTTGTAAATTTACTTCCATAAATATATCAAAACTTATTTTTTGATCATTAATACGCATTGCTAAGAACAACTTTAAAGATGATTTTCTCAATATTTAGATTTTTTCTTCCCTCAGATTCCAGATTTTCAAATATTGTCCGATCATAACAAACTATACATTTATGGAAAGATTATGTATTCAGCATTCATAAATCTCAATTTCAAAAATTGACCCTTGTGACTGGTTTTGTGGTCCGTGGTCAGAAATGGGGGGTGACAGTTAAGTTAACGAAAATCTTTTTAATCTAGTACCTTGTATTAATTTAGTTAATATTTGAGTGGTAATATAACAGCGGAGGTTGTGTTCTGCTTGTTCGCAGACGGCTAAACGGCTTCCCTGGGTTTCGCTGACGTCCTCATCGCTTCACTGAAGATGGACACACTGGAGTCGGAGTTGACTTGTCCAATCTGTCTGGAGCTGTTCGAGGATCCTCTACTGCTGCCCTGCGCCCACAGCCTGTGCTTCAACTGCGCCCATCGCATTCTGGTGTCCCACTGTCCCACGCTCGACGAGTCCAGCAAACCCTACTCTGCCTTCCAGTGTCCCACCTGTCGCTATGTCATCACCCTCGACCAGCAGGGTCTAGACGGCCTCAAGCGCAACGTCACTTTGCAGAACATCATCGACCGCATCCAGAAGGCGTCTCTGAGCGGACCGAACTCACCGAGCGAGACACGCCGCTGCAGCCGAGATCCGTTCCCCTCGGTGGATAACAGCAGGGTCATGAGTTCCCCGAGCGAAGCCGTACAGTGCCAGTTCTGCGAGCAGGATCCGCCGCAGGAGGCGGTCAAGACCTGCGTCACCTGCGAGGTTTCGTATTGCCAGGAATGCCTGCGCGCCACTCACCCCAACAAGAAGCCCTTCACGGGACACCGGCTCACCGAACCCGTGCCGGACTCGCGCCTCAGAGGACTGGCCTGTCCCGAGCACGGCGAGGAGAAGGTCAACATGTACTGCGTGACGGACGAGCAGCTGATTTGCTCGCTGTGCAAACTGGTCGGGCATCACCGTGAACACCAGGTGGCAGCACTGGGAGAGCGATTCGACAAGCTGAAGGTGAGAGGCCGGTTTACAATATTGGGCTCAAATTGTGAATTTTATTTGTTTCTGAAAAACATTGCAATTGCGATTTTAAAATGCAATATAATAAGAATTCCTTGCATCATGTTGAGAAACAGTACAGGTGAATACGAGAATAAAAAAATAAATAAAACGCATACGAAGATTTCTGACTCAGTGCGCAAGGACCTTAAGACAAGATCTGGTAGGGCTTTACAATTTGGGGAATTTTCTGATTAAAAATGGCAATTCGCGATTTTAAAATGCAATATAATAAGAATAATTTACATCACGGTAAAAAACAGTAAGAGACCGTTTTCCAACATAGGGATGAATGAACTGGTAGGGCTACACAATTTAAGACATTTTCTGAAAATAAAATTGCGATTTAAAATGCAAAATAATAATTTACATCACGGTAAAAACAGTAAGAGACCGTTTTCCAACACAGGGATGTAAGAAGTGTTAGGGCTACACAATTTAAGACGTTTTCTGATTAAATATTGCAATTTTCACAGTTCAGAATAAAAATGATTAGAAAACTAAACAAAATAACGTCATTTACTAGTGGTTCTGACAAAATGTTCATTGGTTAAGTCTTTTAAAAATATATATTCATTTGAACAAAATAAAAATAAACATTAAATGGAGTCAATGTCTCACTTCATAAAGACTTCTTTCACTAATGCAATCTCCTGAATGAATGATTCAATGACAAATACTTTTTAAACGGGCTGTCGTTAACAATACAAGTGTTAAGATACTGTCGTTTTGATCGCTGCTGTAGAGTACTTATACTGCTACTGTACGTGTTTATACCCAAACTATAAACCTTTATTCCAGTACTTCTTAGGGATGCACCGAAATTTATATTTTTGGCCGAAGCCGAACAAAATGAAACACTTGCCGAATACTGAACACGTTGTTTTTTATTTTTTCCCCATGTAGGCCTATTTTGCAATTTTTTCACCATTACATAAATTAAATATCCGAGAAGTGCTTTTTACTGTTTTGTCCTGCTTTTCAAATAAAACAACAATTACATTTTTTTTTCTTAACACCAACAAAGCACATTTTTTGAGACCCCTTCTTGAATGTATTATTCCCTTCTTGCATGTATTTTTTTCTGTACAAATAAATGCAGCCTAGCTGAGAAGAGACTTCTTTTAAAACATTAGAATATATTACAGATCCCAATTAAAACACGGTGTGTGAATGTTATAATAAATGTATTAATAGAGCCGTTGTAGGGTCATTATTATTGTCTTGCTTTTTAATTTTATTTTACAGAACAACATTAAAATACTAGCATTTATGAATATTGATGGAGCTTTTATTTTGGCGGAAACCCGCAGGAAGACCTCAGTGCTTCTTTTTGTTGACAGCAGATTTACAAATGATTCTGACGAGTTTGGGAAGATTATAAAAGTGATTTAGTGCTAGTGATTTTCTAGCAGTGTGTTATGATTAATATGAACGAATATTGGAACGCTTCCCCTTTAAGAGCGAAGTCCGGATCAATATAGCTCAGTGACTGTTACATTGTGTTTTCTCTTTCTGCCGTTTACTCTCTCTTAAGACCTAAATCACTGTGTTTATGAGGATACTTGCACAGACGGGGATTCTGAATCATATAAGTGTGTTTATGTAATTGTTCAAAGTCGGTGAAAAAGAAAAAGCGCTCCTCTCACACAGAAAGAGACGGCGCACGCATACAACTCTGTTGTTTGTGTTTCAACGGCTTAAAATCGGTTGTTTTAAAACAGCAGTGCTTATAAACACGTGAGCATGCTACAGATGTAGTCCCTCGTTTAGTAACGAGCTCCTGGTTGTGTCCTGGTTCTGTCTCCCGTCACATAACGGCGTATAAAGATCAGTCACTCAAATGATGAAAAGGTATTACCGTAAACAATGTATTTTGCGACACCACGATATAAACGATAGAACATAATATGAAACGATAGACTTTTTATTTCGTCCATTTATTTCGTTTAAGCGTCAGTGGAGCGTGTTTTATCGCCGCCCACATCAGTGAATGACCGCGTCCACATCGGAAACATGATGATGGCCGACCCTCTGATTCATAAAACGTGCTTCTCGCGATCCACTGACACTCGCCGTGTGAACCAGTCGCAATAGACGTAGCTGAATCGTTATCATTCGGGAAAAAGATCGCGTGGGTGTTTAAAGCAAGATCACATTTTTGAATGATTAATGGTGCAGCTCTAATGTAAACACTGCTAATGTTTTGTAAGGATATCGGCACGTTCTCACGAGATCTCATCTCTAATGATCTCTAAATTCAGATCGGACGAGCTACGTTCAGAAACGCTTTCTCTGTCTTGAGCAGACCCGTGTAGGCCGGACCTGGCAGGATAATTCAGCTCGGGATCCCTCGGGAGTTTCATGTGGGTTTTTATAATAGAGCTTTTTATTTATGAGTGAAATAAGGCCTGTGGTTAACATTCCTTCATGTTTTGTTCTTCAACCTAAACTACAGTCAGACCTCAAAGGTTGTTGTTAAAGTAGTTAACAGTTGCTTTATAAGATCTACAGCGCTGAATCATCAAGCACATAAACTCACATCTTTATGATTCAGAACCGTTATTGTATAAACACTCCTGAAAACTGATTCTCTTCCAGGTTCTGGGATTACAAAATCATCTGCTCTATTAAAGACAAGTTTATATGTTGCTTGCCAACTTTTAGTCTAACAAACTATATTTCTTGGCAGAACAATTTTTATGTCTTTGCCTTTTATCATATATGCCGGGATTGTATAAAAAATTCAACAAGGCTTTGTATTTGTAATATAATCAGTTTTATTTATTATTATTATTATTATTCATTGTTATATATTCACACTTTAAGAACGAGAGCGAGAGGGATTTTCAGAAAACAATAAACCTAGAATCACCTTGAAGAATGGGAATTACACTAATTAAGTTAATTGTCCTTTAATTTAGTAAATTATACATAAATTGAATTTAAACATAAAGCTTTAGAATTGTTTGAATATTTTCAGAAAATCTTAACTGTCGTGATAATACCAAAATTAAAATAAAAATTATAAATAACTTAAGCAATAAATATCATAATATTTGCATTATTATATATGTAATATAAGTCATAGTTAAGTACTAAAATAACTAAAAAATAATTGAAAATCACCTTGAACAATTATGAGAATTACAAAAAGGTTAATTGCATCCTAATTTTATAAATTGTGCATAAATTGAATTTAAGCAGATCGTTTCTTTAATTGCCATGATAATAATGCCAATATAATGCACAAAATAAATAATAATAATCAGATTATTATCAGATAATAATAATAATATAATGCAGATAATAACAATGATAATATATAAATATATAAATGATAATATATAATGATAATATATAAACAGCAATAATAATGATAATATGTAAGCAGAACATTATGATAATAAACAAGATAATAATGTCAAAATAGTGCAAAAAACATCTTAATGAACCTAAAAATGTGCATAAATTAAAGAAATATAATTAAATGTATATTATTGCATCTTATTATTTTATTTCACCTCACTGCAACATTACTTTTGTTTAGTTTTACTTGAATGACTAAAATATCTAAAACTAAATAATGAGAAATGAGTTGAAAAAAATGTGTTGTCCTTTCATTTGGAAAATTGTACATACATTTAATTTTTGCAGATAGTAATGTTAATTAATTAATAAAAAAATAAACAAATTAATTACATTTGTTGCTTTTCTGTTTCTTTTGGTGTTGGGCTAAAATATGACCTATGACTACTTATGTCACCTTCCCCTTTATTATCAACAGAACACAGTTTATACAGAGAAAATACTCTGTGTAACGTGTGTGTGTGTGTGTGCGTCTGTGTGTGTGCGTCTGTGTGTGTGCGTCTGTGTGTGTGCGTCTGTGTGTGTGTGTGTGTGTGTGTGTGTGTGTGTGTGTGTGTGTGTGTGTTGTGTGTGCGCCTGTGTGTGTGCGTGTGTGTGTGTGTGCGCCTGTGTGTGTGCATGTGTGTGTGTGTCTGTGTGTGTGTGTGTGTGTGTCTGTGTGTGTGTGTGCCTGTGCGTATATATGTGTCTGTCTGTGTGTGTGTGTGTGTGTGTGTGTGTGTGTGTCTGTGCGTCCTGTGCGTGTATGTGTGTCTGTCTGTGTGTGTGTGTGTGTGTGTGTGTGTGTGTGTGTGTGTGTGTGTGTGTCTGTGTGTGTGTGTATGTGTGTGTGTGTGTGTGTGTGTGTGTGTGCGCATATGTGCGCGTGTGTGTCTGTGTGTCTGTGTGTGTGTGTGTGTGTGTGTGTGTGTGTGTGTGCGTGTCTGTGTGTGTGTGTGTGTGTGTGTGTGTGTGTGTGTGTGTGTGTGTGTGTGTGTGTGTGTGTGTGTGTGTGTGTGCGCATGTGCGTGCGTGTGTCTGTGTGTCTGTGTGTGTGTGTGTGTGTGTGTGTGTGTGTGTGTGTGCGTGCGTGTGCGTGTGTCTGTGTGTGTGTGCACGTGTTTGCTGGAGGGAATGAATGATTCATATGCTCAGACATTGTGCTGCGGCTCGTTGAGCTGTATGTTGTGTTGCAGCATCATATGACCTATTTTACAGCTCGACGAGGATCTGAAGCTTCAGTCAGTCTGCTGTAAACATGATTTCTAGGTGGTTGCATTGATGCATGTGTAGTTAGACACACATCTGATTGTTTGCATGAATTAAACTGATGATTTGTGAATGATTTCTGGGTGCTTGCATTGATGCATGTGTAGTTAGACACACCTCTGATTGTTTGCATGAATTAAACTGATGTTTTGTGAATGATTTCTGGGTGGTTGCATTGATGCATGTGTAGTTAGACACACATCTGATTGTTTGCATGAATTAAACTGAGTGTGGGATGCTGCAGTGGGACGATTATTTAGGGATTTTTCGGAAAAACCCTTAACCAAGTTGGTGCAATAAAAGTATTTTAGTCAACACGATACAGATGTTCATTTAACTGAACAGACCAAACACACTTCTTTCTTTGCAAACATACTGCAACGCTCTCAGACAATACGTGATGAAAAAAGGAAGTCGGGGGGTTTCCTCTTGTTGGAAAGCGTATTTGTTTCTACACCTTTGTCTGGAAGCACCGCTGTTCCTTCCTGAGAAAAGACAGTACAGTAATCGTTTCCAGAGATCATATTTCACGGGGCTTTGTCAGATAGCTGCACTTGAAAACGAGCATGTTCTGCAGAAATATCAGCGGAGACTTCTTATTTTTAACATGCATATTATTTCTACTTATTTCCCTGTGAATGAGGCCTGTGGAAACATTTCTCTTCCGATCGAGCTTAGAAAGGAAAGTTCAGAAATGATCAAATCTCATTTATTTTCCCGCCAATGGAGATCTTAAAGGAATAGTGCACCTACAAATGAAAATGTACTCACCCTTAAGGCCTAAGTATAGTTCTTTTTTTTTATGCGTACGTTAGCGTATGTGCACAGTCGTATGCGCAGCCTTGCAAAGTATACTTCATTTAACTCGTACACATACACAGTCGTTCGACGCATGCGCTTTACGCCAAATTGCACGGAAGAAAAATAGGGGGCGATTTCGGACAGAGCAGTCTAAGCTTATTCCGGAGGCGAGTGAAGCCGTATGTTTATGTCATTTTTCTTCGGCTACCTTGTGAATCGATACCCCCCCCGTGGCAGCGGATAAACTAATTACTGCGCGTACAGTACGTGCGTACTGTTTTGATGATGAAATTCACGTCATTCTCCGGATGTTAACTGATGGACTGTGGATTATTGTGATGTTTTTACCAGACTCTCATTCTGACGGCACCCATTCACTGCAGAGCATCCATTACTGAGACACAGGAACACAGATGTTAACTGATGAACTGGAGTGGTGTGGATTATTGTGATGTGTTTATCAGACTCTCATTCTGACGGCACCCATTCACTGCAGAGCATCCATTACTGAGACACAGGAACACAGATGTTAGCTGATGAACTGGAGTGGTGTGGATTATTGTGATGTTTTTATCAGACTCTCATTCTGACGGCACCCATTCACTGCAGAGCATCATTGATTTGTACTCGTCTTACTAGATCCCGTTTTGAAACTTCTCCAATGCCTGCTAACAATAGGAGCTCTGCTCAACATTTTCCCCACCTTTCTATGGCTCTGAACATGTATTGCATTAATGTTTTAGTGGTTCGGATAAAAGCCTCTATTTTTGTGCAGGCTGATGTTTTTTGAAATGCAACTGAAGACTCTGTGGCCTAAAAATCTTAAGAGGCGCTGTAAGTGATGTTCGCCGGTCCATGCGGAGTCATGTGGGATTTTCCTTCTGCTTCATATTATAATGGCGTCTCTTTACTCAATGCTCTGAAGATGTACTGTATAGGTACTCTAGTGTTATCTTTACAATTGTGCGATTGTCAGCAGCGTCTCCTGAGGGTCAATGATGCTAGAATTTCTTCTTCATGTGTATTATTATGAACAGTCGGGATAGTTTACGCAGTTTTGCACATCTATAAATGTTGCTAAACGGGTTTAATCATCATGTATTGTAGAAAACTTGGTAATGTTAATAGTTGACCCAAAATGTACTGAAAATGTGCCCAGCCTCGGGTCATCCGAGATGTAGATGTGTTTGTTTCTTCATCAGATTTGAAGAAATGCAGCATTGCGTCACTTGCCCTCCACTGCAGTGAATGGGTGCCGTCAGAATGAGAGTCTGATAAAGACATCACAATAATCCACAGTCCATCAGTTAACATCTGGAGAAGACAAAAGATTTGAGCAGTTTTGAGTGAACTCTTCCTTTAATGTTGATGACCTGTTCCTTTTCGGTATTTAGGTTAAATTAAAAACATGTTGTTGTTTTGCAGAGTGCATCATTTAATTCACCGCTCATGATTAACTCTGCATGCATACTTCTAAATAAGCACACCCACATGCAGTACAAAAAGGCCTGATGATGTCAAATGCATAATTTAATACTTGGTTTAATTTGTGCATTATTGCTCATCTTGAAATGACTGCATCGCTGCAATATTCATCATTGTTCCACCGTAACCTTGTGCATAATCTGCGATGGTTTTTCCAATTGCCCAAAATGAAGTAGGATTGATTTTCATTTGCTATTCGTGTTAAAATCCCAAAGATAAACAGAGATGAATAATCTGAGAACATGTATCCGGGATTAAATGTCCTATAAATCAGAGCTCTGTCAGAGAATATGATTCCATCTCTCTGCTCGTCTATTTTTAGCGTTGTGCACATTACACATGCTCTCTTTGGTCTCTTGTCATCGTTTGAACTCACTGACCTCATTTCCTAACCTCTCAAATGAAACTCTCAAAAATCATATTTTACATGCATTTGCTGCTTTATTTACTGGCCTGAACGATTAACCATCTGATATTTGAATTACATATTTTTTAAGGATTTTTTTTTTATATTCTGCTTGTTTCTTGGTCACTAAACAATTAAGCAAATTAGTGCCATGTTGTGAGCATGTACACGTCTTTGTACAGATTACAGATCTTAAATTAAATTAATCTTAAATTAAAACATGATCATCAGATTGTGTCTAATCAGTGTAGTTTTACCAGCATTTATATACTATTATAGCTTTTGTTCATCATTTTAAATCGATTTTTGACATTTTCTTTTTTTTCATTTTAATTCTAGTTAAAGTTTTAGTGATTTTGTTGAGTTCTTGTCTTTTTGTTTGTTTTTTATGTCTATAGTTTTTGTTGTTTTAGTTTATTTAGTTTAATTTATTTGAGTATTTATACTAAATGAAAATGCCAAATGCTAATAAAAACAAGCAATTTTTAAAATTAGTATTTTATTTCAGTTTATGTTTTCAGTTATTTCAAATAATTTAAATGTTTTTTATATTAGTATATTTTCAGTTTTCTTTGTAATTTTTAAGTTTTTTTATTTTAGTTTTAGTTATTTTAGTATTTCACATAAAACAAAATGAGAAATGTTACCTTGGCAACTATATTAATTCTTTTTGAGGGTTTTTAATTTTATTTCAGTTGATTAATTGTTTTAATTCTTATTTCTATATTTTCAGTTTTCATTTTAATGTTAAAGTTTTAATAATTTAGTCGTTTTCATAACTTTATTAGTATTTTTTTGTTATATCTGCATTTTATGCAGAATTTTTGCCTTCAAAAAATGTATCTTATTTCAGTTAGTGTTTTTCTTATTTTAAGTAATGAAAATCTTTTTTTTTACAGTTTTCATAAATTTGTTAGTTTGTAGATTTATTTTTATTTTTAAAAATTCCAATTTTTTTCAAAAATATTTTATTTTAAGTTAATAGTTGTTATATTGTTAGTAATTAAACTATTTGGTTTTAGTTTTAGATAACGATAATAACCCTGCATTAAAGCCATTTCATGCTCCCTTTCACTCATAATATAATCTGATAATATCGCTGTAGCTGTAATATTTTGTATTAAAAGGCAAAATAAAAGCGCTTTCACTCATGGTCTCAGACGTTTGGTCTGCACTGCTCGTGTGAAGCAGAAATGAGGTTGGAGCTTTTTAATACCAAATCCGTGGCAGACTCTCCCCCCCCCCCCATTAGGCCCGCGGACACGCCACGGTTGACGAGCTTAACGACAGACCGGAGCATCAGTGCATGAGTCGCGCTTCAGACGAAAACACCGGCTTCTCCAAACTCAGTTATGGATGTAGGATATTTGGTAGATGATTCAGTTTTGCTGTTTTCCCTCAGCGAGTTCAACGGTGTCGATATGATATGAACAGGCTGTTGTTGTTTTTCTCCGCAGCACATGTTGGATTCAAACCTCAGCAATCTGATCAAGAGGAACAGCGAGCTGGAGAACCTGATGGCCAAGCTGATCCAGACGTGTCAGCATGTGGAGGTAAAGCATTCATTACATTACATCTTCCATCAGTTCATTATATTCACTTCAGTGTTTCTTTTACTCGTTCATCACTGAATACAAACACCTGTAAGCTGGAAAACATGTTTGTTACAGTAATTCCTTCAAACTTGTATTAAAGTTACACTCGTTTTGTTGTGTTTTTGTGATTTATTTGTTTATAACTAAACGAAAATGAGAAATGTTGCCTTGGCCAGCAAAAATAAAGTACTTTTTAAAAATTGTATTTCATTTCAGTTAATGTTTATCTTATTTCAAGTAATGAAAATGTTTTTTATAGTTGCTGTTTTAGATGCTATTTTAATATTTTCAGTTTTAATTTTAAAGTTTTAATAATTATTTTTTTCTGTGATTTAAAAAAAAATATGATATCCATATAGTTTTAGTTATTTTGTGATTTCAATTAAATTTTAATGAAAAATGTAGATAAAATAAAGTACATTTAAAAAAAATACATTTTATTTTGTTTCAGTTATTTGAAGTAATGACATTTTTTTTATAGTTTTAGATTTTATATTTCAGTTTTAGTTATTGTTTTAGTAATATTGTTTTCGTAATTGTATTAGTTTTTATGTGATGTCTATAGTTTAATTTTGCCTTGGCATATAGCAAATATAAAATAAGTTTAGTTGTATTTTAAAGAAATTAAGCCTATTTTAAGCTTATTTTAGGCATTATTTTGAGATTATTAGTCCATTTATATTAAAATAAGTTACGTTTTTTAACTTAAGTTTGTTTATTTAAAGCCAGACCGCTGTTATTCTGCTTTTATTATGCAGATATTTTGATTATTATTATGAATAAATATGACTTTTTATAAAACATTGATGTATTTAATGATATCACTGTTGTTTTTGTTTTATAAAACCACATGTCACCTGATGTAACATGATTTTAGGCATGCAATGATTAATTTTGATTGCATTGTTTTTATTTCAGCACAACGCGGCTCATCAGGAGAGCAAACTGACAGAAGAGTGCGACACGCTGATGAACATCGTACAGCAGAGGAGACAAATCATCGGCACGAAGATCAAAGAAGGAAAGGTACCTGAGCAATAACGCATTAAACTGATCAGAAGTGACGTAAAGACATAATGTCACAAAATATTTCTGTTTCAGATAAATGCTGTTCTTTTGAACTTTCTATTCATCTGTGAATCCTGAAAATAAAATACATCCCCAAAAATATTGGGTAATTGCATTGATTATTGATGCTGGTTTGGCAGAGCTGGCCATGACGCGTGTTTGTCTGTTTCTAGGTGGTTCGCTTGAGAAAGCTAGCGCAACAGATCGCTAACTGTAAGCAGTTTGTGGAGAGATCGTCCTCGCTCATCACTCAAGCCGATCTGGTTCTGAAAGAGACGGATCACGCTCGATTCCTGCAGACCGCGAAGAGCATCTCAGAGCGGTGAGCACACTTCATGCAAAAGTCAGTCTGGAGCCAAACTACAGAAAAAAAACTAGTGCAATCGTGCTTTTAAATCTAAAAAGTACCTGTGTAAAGGTGCGTTCACTCCAGACGCGAATGAAGCGTTACGCGCGAATGATTTACATGTTAAGTCAATGCAAAGATGCGATAGACAATCCTGTGGCGCTATTCACGCGAATGAGGCGGCGCGAATTGAGCGTTTGGGGCGTTTGACGCGCGAGTTGAAAAATCGGAACTTTGGCGGATATTCGCGCCGCGTTAACCAATCAGGAGCTTGCTCTAGCAGTGACGTCATTACGAGCGGAGGCAGAAAATCTGAAACAACAATGGAGGACAAAGTAATTGTGGTTGTATGTGTGTACCCGGAGCTGTACGATACTACTTTGTACTTTTACAAAAACAGGAATACATTTAGCAACGAGACTGGAGCTGCCTGCAGAAGCCCCTCTCATGACGTGAATTCGCGTCTGTTGTGTAGTGTATTTCACGCGCGAATGAAGCGAGCAAACTCTAAATGTTCAAGAGTCCAACTACGCGATTTATTTGCTTCATTCGCGTCTGGTGTGAATGCACCTTTACTAGGTCTCATTCACATTTAACATAAATTTATACATCAAACCTTTGCTATCTTAGCATGTCTTAACCAGTTTAAAAGTTACTTTTAAAAGTAATGCATTACAATATTGCGATACTCCCTAAAAAAGTAACTAATTACGTTACTTAGTTACTTTTTATTGAAAGTAATTTTATGTTACTTTTTAAATCTGGGCAGGCCTTGCTTGTTTGTTTTTAATATAAAAAACGTATTTTACAAATTTAAAAGTCCTTTTCTCAGCAAAAGTGAAAGCGAATCCGCCTCAGGCTGAAGGAAATGTAAATCCAGGTCTGTACAGAAGAGGGCGCCGCTCAAACGAATCACATGAAGAATATGACCCAGGAGAAGAAAGTTCAACACTATTCAGCAATAACAAAGATTAAACACATATGTGTCATTGGGTTGAATTGGATCATCAGTATCAAAGACATTGGTTAATAAAATGGAATTCAATACTAATTATATATGTCTTATTTTACATATTGAATTATTGCAGGTTTGTATAATATTCAGAGTTTGCATTTGACTGTTTTTATTCATTTTGAGGAATACTGAATCTGTTTTTGTGCTGTGAGATGAGTAAATACATTCATATTTACAGTAAGATCATGTCTCTGCACATACTCCTGCTTTCTCTCAACATGGCAACATGAGCTGTCAGTCGAGTAATGCATGGGAAACAAAGTAACTCAAGATGTTTCCTAATGCATTGCTTTACTAGTTACTTAAAAAGTAATCTGATAACGCAACTTGCGTTTCTTGTAATGCATTGCCCCCAACACCGGGCTTAACCTATTTTATGTTTGTAATATAATTACAGAGTGTCGATGGCGACGGCGTCCTCACAGATCCTGATCCCAGAGATCAACCTGAACGACGCGTTCGACGCGTTCACACTGGACTTCTCCCGAGAGAAGAAGATGCTGGAGGGTCTGGATTACCTCACAGGTCAGGTCTCCGCTTCAGAGCAGTCGTGTGCAGCATGCAGCTAGATGCTGCTTTAAAGCTTAAACAGAACAGTCTCAGTCATGCTTTTGATGTTTTAGAACGAAGTCTCTTCTGTTCACCGGGCTGCTTTGATTTGATCAAAAATACAGTGCAAATTGTGAGATATTATTAGAATTTAAAATAACTTATTTTATGTGTTATACTATATGGAGTTCATCACATTTATATAACTCTATATGGAGTTCATCACATTTATATAACTCTATATGAAGTCCGTCACATTTATATAACTCTATATGGAGTTCATCACATTTATATAACTCTATATGGAGTTCATCACATTTATATAACTCTATATGAAGTCCGTCACATTTATATAACTCTATATGGAGTTCATCACATTTATATAACACTATATGAAGTCCGTCACATTTATATAACTCTATATGGAGTTCATCACATTTATATAACTCTATATGGAGTTCATCACATTTATATAACTCTATATGAAGTTCATCACATTTATATAACTCTATATGAATTCATCACATTTATATAACACTATATGGAGTTCATCACATTTATATAACTCCATATGGAGATCATCACATTTATATAACTCTATATGGAGTTCATCACATTTATATAACACTATATGGAGTTCATCACATTTATATAACTCTATATGGAGTTCATCACATTTATATAACACTATATGGAGTTCATCACATTTATATAACTCTATATGAAGTTCATCACATTTATATAACTCTATATGGAGTTCATCACATTTATATAACTCTATGAAGTTCATCACATTTATATAACTCTATATGGAGTTCATCACATTTATATAACTCTATGTGGAGTTCATCACATTTATATAACTCTATGTGGAGTTCATCACATTTATATAACTCTATGTGGAGTTCATCACATTTATATAACTCTATATGGAGTTCATCACATTTATATAACTCTATATGAAGTTCATCACTTTTATATAACACTATATGGAGTTCATCACATTTATATAAATCTATATGGAGTTCATCACATTTATATAACTCTATATGGAGTTCATCACATTTATATAACTCTATATGGAGTTCATCACATTTATATAACTCTATATGGAGTTCATCACATTTATATAACTCTATATGAAGTTCATCACATTTATATAACTCTATATGAAGTTCATCACATTTATATAACTCTATATGGAGTTCATCACATTTATATAACACTATATGGAGTTCATCACATTTATATAACTCTATATGAAGTTCATCACATTTATATAACACTATAAGGAGTTCATCACATTTATATAACTCTATATGGAGTTCATCACATTTATATAACACTATATGGAGTTCATCACATTTATATAACTCTATATGGAGTTCATCACATTTATATAACACTATATGGAGTTCATCACATTTATATAACTCTATATGGAGTTCATCACATTTATATAACTCTATATGAAGTTTTATATAACTCTATATGAAGTTCATCACATTTATATAACTCTATATGAAGTTCATCACATTTATATAACTCTATATGAAGTTCATCACATTTATATAACTCTATATGAAGTTCATCACATTTATATAACTCTATATGGAGTTCATCACATTTATATAACTCTATATGAAGTTCATCACATTTATATAACTCCATATGGAGTTCATCACATTTATATAACTCTATATGAAGATCAGTCAAATGGAGTATGTAGCGATGTTGTGAAAGTATTGAGGCTGATGGTCTTGTCAGAGAGTCCTGTGTGAAGCAGATGAAGTAGATTCTCTCAGAGCTCTGTGTGTTTCTGTTTTATCTCTGTGAGCTCCTTTATTCTGCGTCGCGGCAGACGGCCGGCTCGAGGGCGTCCTCAAACACACCGTCTGCTTTACTTCTCTGCCAACTGCTCGCTGTTTCTGCACAAAATCACTTCATGCTAATAATAGTAACGTCATCCACATTTATACCATATGTTTGCTCTTTAAAGCATGAAACATTTTATGCCAAAACAAGAGCGTAAAGGATTCTAGCTATGTAAGCTCGATTTGATGTTGAGTAAACAGGAATGCATTGAATATTATATATTAGTATTATTATTTATTAGTTGGTTATAATTTAAGCAACTTATATTATATTCTCTTTTTTGCTCAGATTATGTATTTTCAAAAATAAATACTTAATTATATAGTAAATAATAATACTTAAATAATATATACAAATAATTAATACTGATATATATATATATATACAGAGAGAGAAAGATAGTTATTTTTTATTAATATTTTTATTCAGCTTTCATTTTAATTTAATTAATCTTAAGTAATTTTGTTGTCACTTTAATAGTGTGCATATACATTATATATATATATATACATTTTTATTTCAGTTTTAGGTATTTTAGTACATCAAGTTAAACTAAACTTAAAGGAGAAATATTATAAAAATCTATTAGATTTTATTTCAGTTTACATTTATTATATACAAATATTTTTTTTTATGGTTTTAATTTCAGTTTCACATTTCATTTGATTTAATCTATATTAATCATAAATTAATTCATTAATTCATTAATATGTTCGTTCGTTTGTTAATTCTTCTATTTAGCTCAGAATAAAGCATTTACAGTATTAATGGAAGAGGCTGTGTTTTAGTGTATTTTTACATTTATACAGTAAAAGAAAAAATAAATCATAATGCAAAAAACACGTTTCAGGTTCTTAGTGTCGCTGTGAGGGCAAAAGTGTGAGAAACATAACCATAAACTATCATCTTCTACAGCACATTTGACATTTCTGGGTCAAACGCTTTCATGGTGCAACAGTTTGAAGATCATTTCTTCCTCATTTCTTCAACAATTACTGTAGCTAGCCTTTGTTTATGTCCACCACATTACATGTTGCAGTAAGTATGCACAACGCTTGCACATTTGCAATGCATTAGCTTTGGTGTCTGCATGTGGAAAGAGTGTGTCTGGCCTCTTGCATGCAGTATTTGAGCACACACTACACATGTGTGACCTGAATGCTTTGTTCTCTGTCACAGCTCCGAATGCTCCCACTATCCGCGAGGAGCTGTGCACGGCGTCTCACGACACCATCAGCGTTCACTGGACATCAGAAGATGAGTTCAGCGTGGTTTCATACGAGCTGCAGTACACCATCTCCACCGGCCAGACGAACGTCGTCAGTAAGTGAACGAGCCAAAGCCGCTCCGGATACAAACAGAACACATCCATGCATACTGACGGAATATTTGTGTAATGTTTTCATCTAATATTACTTACTTCATTTTATTATATTTATTTTAATTCAGCTTTATTTCAAATCATTAATTCAAAAAAAAATGTTATCGTTTTAGTATATATTTTTTCTTCTTTTTTAGTGACTTTGACCACATAGTAACATCATTTAGGGTTTTATGGATAGATGAATAAATATATAGCTGTTATTTGTTTTTATTTCAGTGTAAATAGTTGCCATGGCAACTTGAGATGCACAATATCGGATTTTTGCCGATATCCCCATATTTTTTACTCATTTTGGCCAATGTCGATACTGCTATATTTCCTTTTGTGTGGAAATTATAAGCAAATTATTTGTACAAATTAAGCACATATAAGCAATATAATTTAGTTTCGTTTTTAACAAGAACTTATTTTTTTGAATTAAGTAAACAACAATGAAGTTATTTTATAATGAGATTGAAGCTTAGAAAATTACTATAAATAAACTATATATATCAATCACTGCATTTTTTTCAGAAAAAGATGCTGTGGTAACCTTAATGTTTTATTTTAAGATTTAACATTTGTAGATGCTCTAAAGCAAAAGAGTTGTACAAATTCTGAAAAAATATTTGAGAGCTCATTTTTTTTTTTTTAAATATAACACATTACACATTAATGAAGAAATCAGTATATCTAGATTTTTTTTTTCATGTAAGCAATAGCTTCTGACCTTTTAAATCAAAACATACTCATGATTTTATGGCATCAATTACTGCTTTATTTAATCAGAAGCAGAGTCTAAATGTTATTTTTGTATTTTACTTTAATTAGGAATGAAATCTCCTTAGCGAACGGGCATTAGGACCCGGGGGAGGCTGCCGCTGCACGTGCTGTTACTGTTTCCTCTGTCATACACCGAACAGCATCCAAAACAGTCAGATAATCATCATTCAGACAAGAACGAGCCACACTGCTGCGTGATCTAATCTCTAGCACACCCGGTCTAACGTAGTCTAACGTAGACTATTCCTCTAATCGGCAAAACATATTGGCATCGGTTATCATATCAGGCCGATATTTACATTTAAAGCCATTATCGGCGGATTCCGATATCAGTCCGATAATATCGTGCATCCTTAATGGCAACATGTTTTTAAAGTTTAAGTTTTTCATCAAATATTTGTATTTTATTTTCATTTCAGTTAATTAATTAAATCGATTTTTGATAATATTAGTATGTTTTTTTCTTTATGTTTAGTGACTTTGACCTAAACTTATTTAGGAATTCCTGGATGGATAAATTAATATTTAACGTTTATTTATTTTTATTTCATTTTTAGTTTGATTATTTTTTGTATTAATTTTAGTGCTTAAAACATATTTCCGCTCATGTTTTTTTACGTTTAGGTTTTTCATCAAATTTGTATTTTATTTTATTTTATTTCAACCTTATATCAACTTTATTTCAATCAATTAATTAAATCAATTGTTAGAGGTTTCTTTTTACGTTTAATGACTTTTACCTCCTAATTTGTATTTGTAACAAAGTTCGTAATGGAAGGAAGGAAGCGGACAGGGTTGGCTTGGGAAGACTCGGGTGAAATTTATTCAGATAAACTTAAACAGCTGCGCACTCTGCGCTCTAAAACATCAACTCTCTCGGTTGTCTCCGCGATCACTCTCAGCATTCGTTTGGCTGTCTCCCGCTCACAGACCGTGCGCCCGAGTCTTCACTCCGTCTCTCTCCTCGAGCTCCCACTCCACGGTGGCTTTATTGAGTCTCCACGCCCAATTACTGCAATCAGACACAGGTGTTCCTCATTTTGCACTTGACCCACTTACTTACCGCTGTCTCCTGAGTCTTTCTCCGCTGCAGACTTCGCTGAACCACGCCCCTCGCCACATACCCCCACCGCCCGACTCAGGCCGGAAGCCTCGCCTGCAGCTCCCCATTCCTGGAGAGGAAGTCGGCTACAGTCATCTGCGTCCCGGCCTGTGGATCACCTTGAATTTGAAGGGCTGTAATGCCAGATACCAACGGGTGATCCGCGTTGGTATCCTTCATGCGGTGGAGCCACTGCAAGGCGTGGTCCGAACAGAGGGTGAATTCCGTCCCAGGAGATAATAGCGGAGGTGAGGACCGCCCACCGGATTGCCAAACACTCCTTCTCAATGGTGCTGTACATCGTCTCTCTCTTAGAGAGCTTCCGACTGATGTACAGCACGGCGCCTCACCCCTATCTCCTGGGTCAGGACAGCTCCCAGCCCCGGTCCGAGCGTCCGTCTGCAGCAAGAAGGGAGAGAAAAGTCAGGAGAGTGTAATAGCGGCCCGCCACACAGAGCAGCCTTTACCTGGGTGAAAACCTGCTGGCACCGCTCCGTCCCACGGGACCGTATCTGGGACCTCCTTTTAGTGAGGTCAGTCAGCGGGCTGGTGAGCTCCGAATAGTCAGGAACAAACCTTCTGTAATACCCCGCCAGCCCCAGGAACTGCCTCACCTTTTTGGTCTTAGGTCTCGGGCAGGCCGCAATAGCTGCCGTCTTATCAATTTGGGGACGCACCTGTCCGTGACCCAAGTGGAAACCCAGATAACGTACCTCCACCCGCCCAATCGCACACTTCTTTGGGTTGGCCGTTAGTCCCGCTCCCCTCAGCGCTCTCAGCACCTCCCGCAGGTGCACCAGGTGCCGCTGCCAGTCCTGACTGTAGATGATGATGTCATCCAGGTAGGCAGCGGCGTAGGCGGTGTGCGGTCGGAGGATTTTGTCCATGAGGCGCTGAAAGGTAGCGGGCGCCCCGAACAACCCAAACGGAAGCGTGACAAATTGGTGCAATCCAAACGGCGTTGTGAAGGCTGACTTTTCTTTGGATAATGGTGATAAGGGGATCTGCCAATATCCTTTCGTTAAGTCCAGTGTCGAATAAAAACGAGCGGTACCCAGCCGATCAAGCAACTCGTCAACCCGCGGCATTGGATAGGCGTCGAATTTCGACACCGCATTCACCTTGCGATAATCCACGCAGAATCGGACCGAGCCGTCTGTTTTCGGTACCAAAACGATCGGGCTCGCCCAGTCACTGCGGGACTCTTCTATTACTCCCATCTCTAGCATCGCCTCTAATTCTGACTGGACCACCTTTACGGCCGGCTGCGCACTACGCGCCAGCTCGGTCTCAATATGGTGTTGAATAAGGTTGGTTCGACCGGGCCGGGCGAGAACACGTCAAATTCTCTGCAACCGGGCTACATCGGTGAGCTGGGAGGGTGAGAGGTGATCCCGGGGCCAGAGTGAGTGATGGAACTTTAAGGCTTGCCTCTGGCCGAGATCTTCCTCGTTACTTACTACCGCCGCCAGCATCACCGGCTCGACCTCGTTCCATTTTTAAGGAGGTTGAGGTGATAAATCTGGCGTGCCCGCTCCGATCCGTTCGAACCACCTCATAATTGAGATCCCCTACCTGCCGTGTGACCTCAAACGGTCCTTGCCACTTGGCGAGTAATTTGGAGCTAGAGGTAGGGAGTAACACAAGTACTTTATCTCCGGCGTGAAATTGCGTAATCTGGCCCCCGATTGTATAGCCGGCTTTGCTTGTCCTGGGCCTGTAACAAATTCTCCATGGAGAGCTGCCCCAATGTGTGAGTTTTGTTCTCAGGTCCAGCACATGCTGAATTTCATTTTACTCTCGAAGGTCCCTCCTCCCAAGTCTCCCTCAGGACGCCCAAAAGCGGGGCTGGCGGCCGTACAGGAGCTCGAAGGGGAAAACCCGTGGAGGCTTGCGGACCTCGCGACAGCGAACAAAAGGGGTTCCAGCCATTTGTCCCAATTTTTGGCGTCTTCGAACGAACTTTCGAATCATGGTTTTCAACGTACGATTAAACCGTTCCACCAGGCCGTCCGTTTGTGGGTGATAGACGCTGGTGCGAATCGATTTAATTCCCAATAATTCATAAAGTTCGCGAATGGTTCGTGACATAAACGCTGCCTGATCGGTGAGAATCTCTTCGGGATCCCCACCGGAGATCATACTGAACAGAGCCTCCGCCACACTTTTGCGGAAATGTTGCGGGCGCTACTGCCTCCGGTGTCGGGTTGCATAATCCACCAGAACTAATGCAAATCGATGCCCTCGTGCCGACCGCTCTAATGGCCCGATGAGGTCGTTCGAAGGGGACCTGCATTAGCGGAAGAGGCGCAGGCGCTTTTGGGGAGGCCGGGGATTCACTAGCTGACATTCACGACAAGCCGCCGGCGTACATTCGTGGATGCCCGGCCAAAAGCGGCCATTAAACGGTTTAGTGTTGTCGCCTGCCCCAGGTGCCCGGCCATAGGATTGCAATGAGCCGCCTGGAAAAGCATTTCCGACGGCTTTTGGGTACCAACAACTGGGTTGTATCTTGCTTTGATTGAGCGTCCTGGGTCACTCGACACAACCTATCTTTTAAAATCGCAAAATATGGATAGGAAGGGGCTCGTGCGGTCTGGAGAGGCCGGCCGTCAATAGAACAGACCTGTGCGAACGCATTTCTCAGGGTCTCGTCCTGAGACTGCTCCAGGGGAAATCATCACGCTCCGTGAGGATTGACCTCGATCGTTCGATCCCGAGCCGCCTCAGCGAGCCCAGGCTCAGCCTCCCCGAGCGCCGCCTCCCTCCCTGGCGTCTCTTTTCCCCAGGAGGCATCCGCACACAAAACTCCCAATAAAATTTTAAACGCGAGGCCAATTGGTTCCCAAAATCAGCGGATGCCGGAGGTGGGGTTAACGCCACCTCCACATTATGCTTTTGTCCCCGAAATTGGATGGCTAAACGCACTACTGGGTATTCCGCCACGCCCCGTGCACACACCTTACCCGAACCATGCAGCTCATATCCAATGCCTCAGGCTGAACTAGGCTTTGATGGATCGAGGTTTGGTTACAGCCCGAATCCACCAAAGCCCAATACCCCCCTCATACTCACAGGTATCTGGTACCCGCCAGCCTGATCGGGCGGCCTGCGGACGTCCGAACCCGGACCAGGGTCCCCACCTCCATCACCGGACACCGATCGATAAAATGGCCCGGGTCCCCGCGCCAACAGGCCGGCCCAGGCTTTCCGCCACCCCAGTGGCGGGAAGAGGGACAAGGAATTGACGTGGAGACTGAGGAACGGGACCAGCAGCGTGGCTCGGGCCAGCCGACCCTGCCTCCCTGCTGTGGGCTCTGCGGCCGCGTCGACTCGGGCCGGCCCTCCCCTCCATCGGGGCTGGGCTCGGGGAACCACGCCAGCACGGGACCTGGGGAGAAAAATAGGGGGCGAGACAGAAGGGGAGGGGAGAGAGAGAGAGACGGACGGTAGGGGTTCGCCAACCCCATGGCACGCCACCATCTGGTCCTCTGCGAGTTGGATGGCCAGGTCCAGCGACGCCGGGCGGTGGCACTGGACCCACTGCGCGGTCCTCTTCGGGAGCCGCGCAATAAATTGCTCCAGCACCACCTGGTCGATGATGTCATCGACGCCGCCTTCTCCGGCCAACAGCCATCTGCGGCAGGCGTCCCGGAGCTGGTGAGCCATCACGAAGGGCCGGCCGTTCTCCCCCAGCTCCAGCGACCGGAAGCGCTGGCGGTGCTGCTCGGGGCTCCGGCCGACCCGCTGGAGGATGGCCCGTTTCAGGTCTTCATAGACCAGGAGGTTCTGGACTGGCAACTGCTGCGCCGCCAACTGCGCCTCCCCGGTTAGCAGGGGGATGAGGCGCACTGGCCAGTCCGTCTGGGGCCACCCACATGCCGCCGCGGTCTTTTCAAATAGATCGATGAATCCGGGTCATCCTGGCCCCATCTTCTGTACCGGCATGTGGTGGGCGGGGCCGGGTTGTTGAACTCTCCCGGCCCGAACCTCCCGGTCCATCCAGCTCGAGCAGCTCGCGGTCCTCCCGCTGATTCTGGACGAGGGCACAAAATCTTCTCTCCTGGTCTGCCCTCATGTCCATCAGCGCCTTGTGGTGTTCCTGGTGGAGTCCCGCGAGCGATTGGATAACCTCCGCAAACGGCGATCCCGTTGGTGAGGACATGATGGCAGCGGCGTTCGGCTTCCTTCCCCGGGTTTCGGCAACCAGTGTAACAAAGTTCGTAATGGAAGGAAGGAAGCGGACAGGGTTGGCTTGGGAAGACTCGGGTGAAATTTATTCAGATAAACTTAAACAGCTGCGCACTCTGCGCGCTCTAAAAACATCAACTCTCTCGGTTGTCTCCTGATCACTCTCAGCATTCGTTTGGCTGTCTCCGCTCACAGACCGTGCGCCCGAGTCTTCACTCCGTCTCTCCTCGAGCTCCCACTCCACGGTGGCTTTATTGAGTCTCTCCACGCCAATTACTGCAATCAGACACAGGTGTTCCTCATTTTGCACTTGACCCACTTACTTACCGCTGTCTCCTGAGTCTTTCTCCCGCTGCAGACTTCGCTGAACCACGCCCCCCTCGCCACAGTATTTATTTATTATTACATAGTAAAATGTATTTTATTTCCTGGATTTAAATTCTATTTATTTTTTATTTCAGATTTAGTTTGATTATCTTTAGTACTTCAACTTAAAGCATATTTCATTTAATGTTTTTTATTGAATATTATTTGACTTCATTGTTTTGTTATTCAGCTTTATTTCAGTTTTATACCATCTCCACCAGCCAGGCTAACGTCGTCAGTAAACTAACCGAGCCGAAACTCGGTCCAGATGACCGTCTGTCAAACACACGTATCCGTGTGTAATGTCATTATGTGCAAAACGAGAAATCAAATCAACCCTCGCTGGGATTTTATTAGGAATCCAGCACTTTATAAAGCACTGCAGATGGTGTTACAACACAAAAGCAAACACAATCCAGCTTGAAATCCCCCAGAAATATGTGTTTGAGTTCAGTATGAGCGTAGAAGTGTGGCTTAGAGCAGATTATACTCCAGGACCGAGAGCGCTTTCTGAGTCAATCAGGTCACAGTGGACTTAAAGCACAATTCAGAGCTGTGTCCGGCAGATCTGAGGACGAACACAGAGCCAAAGCACCACAAAACACCGCTAACAAGGCATGCATTTCAATCCAATTAAATTCAATCTTCAGATTGCAAGAATTAATGTGTTGCAATTATTTTCCTAAAACTGCAATGCCGCACACAACCACTGCTCAACAAAAATGTATTTAGCTATAAAGAAAAGAAATCATGTAATGTAATAGTGTAGGTGATGTGTGTGTAAGTAGTATCAATAACAACAATCCAAACAAACTCAAAACCCAAACGTCCGATCTAGAGAGAGATGAATCCAAACGGGAACTCCTCCGGTGACGTCCATCTCCCGTGAGTTCTCCGGCAGACTCATGTGTAAACACCAACAGACAACTATCCCGCACGCCATTGCTCCTACGGGTCCCTTTTAAAGCCCGTTGGTTTAGTCCAGGTGCAACGCCTCGTCAGCCAATCACCTGTGACTCAGGAATAAACACAGTCACCGAGACGTTACAGAATACTAAATCAAACACTTTATGCATTATTAGACATTTTATTTGCAGCTTTAGTTGCATTATTTGCAATGTGCAACTTGATTTTTTTGTTATATTTTCAAAAAAAATTCTGCAAAAACATTAGCTAATATCCAATTAACACAATACTGAATATAATATATATTATATATAATATTTGCCTGATTTCAACAGAAGATTTAAATTCAATATTTTAAGTTATAAAAAAAAGCAACAATAAACAAAAATGTAATTTCTTTTCAAAATTGTCAAAGTCCTAGTGCCTGCATCAAACACAAATCTGTATTTTCAGGAAACTAGAATTATAAGTATTTCTATAATGGTGTCTGCCGCATATTCATTCATCTTGGTTTGCAAAAATCATAAACAAGTTTCATGAAGAAGCAAGTGGAGCTTATTTCTCCTTAATTTTAGTATTTCAACTTAAAACATATTTCAGTTCATTATTCTTAAGCTTAGTTTTTTTTTTCATTTTATCTTATCTTGTTTTATTTTATTTTTCAGCTTTATTTCAGTTAATTAATTCAATTCATTTGGATGCTTTATTCATCTATCAAACACTGTGGCCTTGATGGATAAATGAAGAATGTGCTTTTATTTGATTTAGTTTGATTAATTGTATTTTATTTTATTTTTTTATTTATTTTATATTATTTTACACCAATATTATTAGGCTTTTAGGTCTGAAATAATTTTTTGATTTATGATTTACTTTTCAAACTTATTTATAAAAGTGAAAAAAAAAAATTAACTAAAATGAATTATTGAATATTTATGAATCTCCAGATCATCCAACACGTGCAGTTCTCACAGACAGACTCACACAACACTCAACAGACAACTATGTGTTCACAGACGCCACAACCACCAGTAACAGACACTTCACAACGCACTCAGCCATCATGTGTTCAGATCACCGACACAACACTGCAGTACAGACAGAGTGATTTCACAACGACTCAGCGCTTCATATGTGTTCAGATCACCGACACAACACTGCAGTACAGACAGAGTGATTTCACAACGACTCAGCGCTTCATATGTGTTCAGATCACCGACACAACATTTCTGCAGTACAGACATTCAGCTAATATCACAACAACACAATACTGAATATGTGTTCATATTATATATAACACCTGATTTCAGACAGAGTGATTTCACAACGACTCAGCGCTTCATATGTGTTCAGATCACCGACACAACAACACAGTACAGACAGAGTGATTTCACAACCACTCAGCGCTCATGTGTTCAGATCACCGACACAACACTGTACAGACAGACAGAGTGATTTCATAACGACTCAGCGCTTCATATGTGTTCAGATCACCGACACAACACCGGTCAGATCATAAACATATGTGTTCAGATCACCGACACAACAGTACAGACAGAGTGATTTTCCTTCATTTTAGTGTGTTCAGATCACCGACACAACACCGCAGTACAGACAGAGTGATTTCAACGACTCAGCGCTTCATATGTGTTCAGATCACCGACACAACACCGCAGTACAGACAGAGTGATTTCACAACGACTCAGCGCTTCATATGTGTTCAGATCACCGACACAACACCAGTACAGACAGAGTGATTTCACAACGACTCAGCGCTTGATATGTATCAGATCACAGTACAGACAGAGTGATTTCACAACGACTCAGCGCTTCATATGTGTTCAGATCACCGACACAACACGCAGTACAGACAGAGTGATTTCAGCGACTCAGCGCTTCATGTGTTCAGATCACCAAAAACAACACAACTACAGACAGAGTGATTTCTATTTCACAACGACTCAGCGCTCATATGTGTTCAGATCACCGACACAACACTTCAGTACAGACAGAGTGATTTCACAATCAGCGCTTCATATGTGTTCAGATCACCGACACTGCACTGCAGTACAGACAGTGTGATTTCACGACACTCAGCTCATATGTGTTCAGATCACCGACACAACACCAGTACAGACAGAGTGATTTCACAGACCATCTTCATATGTGTTCAGATCACCATGAACACTGCAGTACAGACAGAGCCCGCCGACACAACACTCAAGACCAACAGTGAGCCTTTCAGCCGCCAGATCACCGACACAACACTGCAGTACAGACAGAGTGATTTCACAACGACTCAGCGCTTCATATGTGTTCAGATCACCGACACAACACCGCAGTACAGACAGAGTGATTTCACAACGACTCAGCGCTTCATATGTGTTCAGATCACCGACACAACACTGCAGTACAGACAGAGTGATTTCACAACGACTCAGCGCTTCATATGTGTTCAGATCACCGACACAACACTTCAGTACAGACAGAGTGATTTCACAACGACTCAGCGCTTCATATGTGTTCAGATCACCGACACAACACTTCAGTACAGACAGAGTGATTTCACAACGACTCAGCGCTTCATATGTGTTCAGATCACCGACACAACACTGCAGTACAGACAGAGTGATTTCACAATGACTCAGCGCTTCATATGTGTTCAGATCACCGACACAACACTGGAGTACAGACAGAGTGATTTCTAGCGACTCAGCGCTTCATATGTGTTCAGATCACCGACACAACACTTCAGTACAGACAGAGTGATTTCACAACGACTCAGCGCTTCATATGTGTTCAGATCACCGACACAACACTGCAGTACAGACAGAGTGATTTCACAAGCGACTCAGCGCTTCATATGTGTTCAGATCACCGACACAACACTTCAGTACAGACAGAGTGATTTCACAACGACTCAGCGCTTCATATGTGTTCAGATCACCGACACAACACTGCAGTACAGACAGAGTGATTTCACAACGACTCAGCGCTCATATGTGTTCAGATCACCGACACAACACTGCAGTACAGACAGAGTGATTTCACAACGACTCAGCGCTTCATATGTGTTCAGATCACCGACACAACACTTCAGTACAGACAGAGTGATTTCACAACGACTCAGCGCTTCATATGTGTTCAGATCACCGACACAACACTGCAGTACAGACAGAGTGATTTCACAACGACTCAGCGCTTCATATGTGTTCAGATCACCGACACAACACTGCAGTACAGACAGAGTGATTTCACAACGACTCAGCGCTTCATATGTGTTCAGATCACCGACACAACACTGCAGTACAGACAGAGTGATTTCACAACGACTCAGCGCTTCATATGTGTTCAGATCACCGACACAACACTGCAGTACAGACAGAGTGATTTCACAAGCGACTCAGCGCTTCATATGTGTTCAGATCACCGACACAACACCGCAGTACAGACAGAGTGATTTCACAACGACTCAGCGCTTCATATGTGTTCAGATCACCGACACAACACCGCAGTACAGACAGAGTGATTTCACAGCGACTCAGCGCTTCATATGTGTTCAGATCACCGACACAACACTTCAGTACAGACAGAGTGATTTCACAACGACTCAGCGCTTCATATGTGTTCAGATCACCGACACAACACTTCAGTACAGACAGAGTGATTTCACAACGACTCAGCGCTTCATATGTGTTCAGATCACCGACACAACACTTCAGTACAGACAGAGTGATTTCACAACGACTCAGCGCTTCATATGTGTTCAGATCACCGACACAACACTTCAGTACAGACAGAGTGATTTCACAACGACTCAGCGCTTCATATGTGTTCAGATCACCGACACAACACTCGCAGTACAGACAGAGTGATTTCACAACGACTCAGCGCTTCATATGTGTTCAGATCACCGACACAACACCGCAGTACAGACAGAGTGATTTCACAACGACTCAGCGCTTCATATGTGTTCAGATCACCGACACAACACCGCAGTACAGACAGAGTGATTTCACAACGACTCAGCGCTTCATATGTGTTCAGATCACCGACACAACACTGCAGTACAGACAGAGTGATTTCACAACGACTCAGCGCTTCATATGTGTTCAGATCACCGACACAACACTGCAGTACAGACAGAGTGATTTCACAACGACTCAGCGCTTCATATGTGTTCAGATCACCGACACAACACTGCAGTACAGACAGAGTGATTTCACAACGACTCAGCGCTTCATATGTGTTCAGATCACCGACACAACACTTCAGTACAGACAGAGTGATTTCACAACGACTCAGCGCTTCATATGTGTTCAGATCACCGACACAACACTTCAGTACAGACAGAGTGATTTCACAACGACTCAGCGCTTCATATGTGTTCAGATCACCGACACAACACTTCAGTACAGACAGAGTGATTTCACAACGACTCAGCGCTTCATATGTGTTCAGATCACCGACACAACACCGCAGTACAGACAGAGTGATTTCACAACGACTCAGCGCTTCATATGTGTTCAGATCACCGACACAACACTTCAGTACAGACAGAGTGATTTCACAACGACTCAGCGCTTCATATGTGTTCAGATCACCGACACAACACTGCAGTACAGACAGAGTGATTTCACAACGACTCAGCGCTTCATATGTGTTCAGATCACCGACACAACACTCCAGTACAGTCAGAGTGATTTCACAACGACTCAGCGCTTCATATGTGTTCAGATCACCGACACAACACTGCAGTACAGACAGAGTGATTTCACAACGACTCAGCGCTTCATATGTGTTCAGATCACCGACACAACACTTCAGTACAGACAGAGTGATTTCACAACGACTCAGCGCTTCATATGTGTTCAGATCACCGACACAACACTTCAGTACAGACAGAGTGATTTCACAACGACTCAGCGCTTCATATGTGTTCAGATCACCGACACAACACTGCAGTACAGACAGAGTGATTTCAACGACTCAGCGCTTCATATGTGTTCAGATCACCGACACAACACTGGAGTACAGACAGAGTGATTTCACAACGACTCAGCGCTTCATATGTGTTCAGATCACCGACACAACACTTCAGTACAGACAGAGTGATTTCACAACGACTCAGCGCTTCATATGTGTTCAGATCACCGACACAACACTGCAGTACAGACAGAGTGATTTCACAACGACTCAGCGCTTCATATGTGTTCAGATCACCGACACAACACTTCAGTACAGACAGAGTGATTTCACAACGACTCAGCGCTTCATATGTGTTCAGATCACCGACACAACACTGCAGTACAGACAGAGTGATTTCACAACGACTCAGCGCTTCATATGTGTTCAGATCACCGACACAACACTGCAGTACAGACAGAGTGATTTCACAACGACTCAGCGCTTCATATGTGTTCAGATCACCGACACAACACTTCAGTACAGACAGAGTGATTTCACAACGACTCAGCGCTTCATTTGTGTTCAGATCACCGACACAACACTGACAGACAGAGTGATTTCACAACGACTCAGCGCTTCATATGTGTTCAGATCACCGACACAACACTGCAGTACAGACAGAGTGATTTCACAACGACTCAGCGCTTCATATGTGTTCAGATCACCGACACAACACTGCAGTACAGACAGAGTGATTTCACAACGACTCAGCTCTTCATATGTGTTCAGATCACCGACACAACACCGCAGTACAGACAGAGTGATTTCACAACGACTCAGCTCTTCATATGTGTTCAGATCACCGACACAACACTTCAGTACAGACAGAGTGATTTCACAACGACTCAGCGCTTCATATGTGTTCAGATCACCGACACAACACCGCAGTACAGACAGAGTGATTTCACAACGACTCAGCGCTTCATATGTGTTCAGATCACCGACACAACACCGCAGTACAGACAGAGTGATTTCACAACGACTCAGCGCTTCATATGTGTTCAGATCACCGACACAACACTTCAGTACAGACAGAGTGATTTCACAACGACTCCGCGCTTCATATGTGTTCAGATCACCGACACAACACTGCAGTACAGACAGAGTGATTTCACAACGACTCAGCGCTTCATATGTGTTCAGATCACCGACACAACACTCCAGTACAGTCAGAGTGATTTCACAACGACTCAGCGCTTCATATGTGTTCAGATCACCGACACAACACTGCAGTACAGACAGAGTGATTTCACAACGACTCAGCGCTTCATATGTGTTCAGATCACCGACACAACACTTCAGTACAGACAGAGTGATTTCACAACGACTCAGCGCTTCATATGTGTTCAGATCACCGACACAACTCTTCAGTACAGACAGAGTGATTTCACAACGACTCAGCGCTTCATATGTGTTCAGATCACCGACACAACACTGCAGTACAGACAGAGTGATTTCACAACGACTCAGCGCTTCATATGTGTTCAGATCACCGACACAACACTGCAGTACAGACAGAGTGATTTCACAACGACTCAGCGCTTCATATGTGTTCAGATCACCGACACAACACTTCAGTACAGACAGAGTGATTTCACAACGACTCAGCGCTTCATATGTGTTCAGATCACCGACACAACACTGCAGTACAGACAGAGTGATTTCACAACGACTCAGCGCTTCATATGTGTTCAGATCACCGACACAACACTTCAGTACAGACAGAGTGATTTCACAACGACTCAGCGCTTCATATGTGTTCAGATCACCGACACAACACTGCAGTACAGACAGAGTGATTTCACAACGACTCAGCGCTTCATATGTGTTCAGATCACCGACACAACACTGCAGTACAGACAGAGTGATTTCACAACGACTCAGCGCTTCATATGTGTTCAGATCACCGACACAACACTTCAGTACAGACAGAGTGATTTCACAACGACTCAGCGCTTCATTTGTGTTCAGATCACCGACACAACACTGCAGTACAGACAGAGTGATTTCACAACGACTCAGCGCTTCATATGTGTTCAGATCACCGACACAACACTGCAGTACAGACAGAGTGATTTCACAACGACTCAGCGCTTCATATGTGTTCAGATCACCGACATAACACCGCAGTACAGACAGAGTGATTTCACAACGACTCAGCTCTTCATATGTGTTCAGATCACCGACACAACACCGCAGTACAGACAGAGTGATTTCACAACGACTCAGCTCTTCATATGTGTTCAGATCACCGACACAACACCGCAGTACAGACAGAGTGATTTCACAACGACTCAGCTTCATATGTGTTCAGATCACCGACACAACACCGCAGTACAGACAGAGTGATTTCACAACGACTCAGCGCTTCATATGTGTTCAGATCACCGACACAACACTTCAGTACAGACAGAGTGATTTCACAACGACTCAGCGCTTCATATGTGTTCAGATCACCGACACAACACTTCAGTACAGACAGAGTGATTTCACAACGACTCAGCGCTTCATATGTGTTCAGATCACCGACACAACACCGCAGTACAGACAGAGTGATTTCACAACGACTCAGCGCTTCATATGTGTTCAGATCACCGACACAACACTTCAGTACAGACAGAGTGATTTCACAACGACTCAGCGCTTCATATGTGTTCAGATCACCGACACAACACCAGTACAGACAGAGTGATTTCACAACGACTCAGCGCTTCATATGTGTTCAGATCACCGACACAACACTGCAGTACAGACAGAGTGATTTCACAACGACTCAGCGCTTCATATGTGTTCAGATCACCGACACAACACCGCAGTACAGACAGAGTGATTTCACAACGACTCAGCGCTTCATATGTGTTCAGATCACCGACACAACACCGCAGTACAGACAGAGTGATTTCACAACGACTCAGCGCTTCATATGTGTTCAGATCACCGACACAACACTGCAGTACAGACAGAGTGATTTCACAACGACTCAGCGCTTCATATGTGTTCAGATCACCGACACAACACTGCAGTACAGACAGAGTGATTTCACAACGACTCAGCGCTTCATATGTGTTCAGATCACCGACACAACACTTCAGTACAGACAGAGTGATTTCACAACGACTCAGCGCTTCATATGTGTTCAGATCACCGACACAACACTGCAGTACAGACAGAGTGATTTCACAAGCGACTCAGCGCTTCATATGTGTTCAGATCACCGACACAACACCGCAGTACAGACAGAGTGATTTCACAACGACTCAGCGCTTCATATGTGTTCAGATCACCGACACAACACCGCAGTACAGAGTGATTTCACAACGACTCAGCGCTTCATATGTGTTCAGATCACCGACACAACACCTCAGTACAGACAGAGTGATTTCACAACGACTCAGCGCTTCATATGTGTTCAGATCACCGACACAACACCGCAGTACAGACAGAGTGATTTCACAACGACTCAGCGCTTCATATGTGTTCAGATCACCGACACAACACTCCAGTACAGTCAGAGTGATTTCACAAGCGACTCAGCGCTTCATATGTGTTCAGATCACCGACACAACACTGCAGTACAGACAGAGTGATTTCACAACGACTCAGCGCTTCATATGTGTTCAGATCACCGACACAACACTTCAGTACAGACAGAGTGATTTCACAACGACTCAGCGCTTCATATGTGTTCAGATCACCGACACAACACTTCAGTACAGACAGAGTGATTTCACAACGACTCAGCGCTTCATATGTGTTCAGATCACCGACACAACACTGTACAGACAGAGTGATTTCACAACGACTCAGCGCTTCATATGTGTTCAGATCACCGACACAACACTGGAGTACAGACAGAGTGATTTCACAACGACTCAGCGCTTCATATGTGTTCAGATCACCGACACAACACTTCAGTACAGACAGAGTGATTTCACAACGACTCAGCGCTTCATATGTGTTCAGATCACCGACACAACACTGCAGTACAGACAGAGTGATTTCACAAGCGACTCAGCGCTTCATATGTGTTCAGATCACCGACACAACACTTCAGTACAGACAGAGTGATTTCACAACGACTCAGCGCTTCATATGTGTTCAGATCACCGACACAACACTGCAGTACAGACAGAGTGATTTCACAACGACTCAGCGCTTCATATGTGTTCAGATCACCGACACAACACTTCAGTACAGACAGAGTGATTTCACAACGACTCAGCGCTTCATTTGTGTTCAGATCACCGACACAACACTGCAGTACAGACAGAGTGATTTCACAACGACTCAGCGCTTCATATGTGTTCAGATCACCGACACAACACTGCAGTACAGACAGAGTGATTTCACAACGACTCAGCGCTTCATATGTGTTCAGATCACCGACATAACACCGCAGTACAGACAGAGTGATTTCACAACGACTCAGCTCTTCATATGTGTTCAGATCACCGACACAACACCGCAGTACAGACAGAGTGATTTCACAACGACTCAGCTCTTCATATGTGTTCAGATCACCGACACAACACCGCAGTACAGACAGAGTGATTTCACAACGACTCAGCGCTTCATATGTGTTCAGATCACCGACACAACACCGCAGTACAGACAGAGTGATTTCACAACGACTCAGCTCTTCATATGTGTTCAGATCACCGACACAACACCGCAGTACAGACAGAGTGATTTCACAACGACTCAGCTCTTCATATGTGTTCAGATCACCGACACAACACCGCAGTACAGACAGAGTGATTTCTAGCGACTCAGCGCTTCATATGTGTTCAGATCACCGACACAACACCGCAGTACAGACAGAGTGATTTCACAACGACTCAGCGCTTCATATGTGTTCAGATCACCGACACAACACTTCAGTACAGACAGAGTGATTTCACAACGACTCAGCGCTTCATATGTGTTCAGATCACCGACACAACACTTCAGTACAGACAGAGTGATTTCACAACGACTCAGCGCTTCATATGTGTTCAGATCACCGACACAACACCGCAGTACAGACAGAGTGATTTCACAACGACTCAGCGCTTCATATGTGTTCAGATCACCGACACAACACTTCAGTACAGACAGAGTGATTTCACAGCGACTCAGCGCTTCATATGTGTTCAGATCACCGACACAACACCGCAGTACAGACAGAGTGATTTCACAACGACTCAGCGCTTCATATGTGTTCAGATCACCGACACAACACCGCAGTACAGACAGAGTGATTTCACAACGACTCAGCGCTTCATATGTGTTCAGATCACCGACACAACACCGCAGTACAGACAGAGTGATTTCACAACGACTCAGCGCTTCATATGTGTTCAGATCACCACACAACACCGCAGTACAGACAGAGTGATTTCACAACGACTCAGCGCTTCATATGTGTTCAGATCACCGACACAACACTGCAGTACAGACAGAGTGATTTCACAACGACTCAGCTCTTCATATGTGTTCAGATCACCGACACAACACTGCAGTACAGACAGAGTGATTTCACAACGACTCAGCGCTTCATATGTGTTCAGATCACCGACACAACACTGCAGTACAGACAGAGTGATTTCACAACGACTCAGCGCTTCATATGTGTTCAGATCACCGACACAACACCGCAGTACAGACAGAGTGATTTCACAACGACTCAGCGCTTCATATGTGTTCAGATCACCGCCAGCAGAGTTATTCCACGATTACTCTGCATTTCATATGTTCAGTTTTATATTCATTTATGTTTTCAGCTTTATTCATTTTTTTGTATTTAGGTTTAACTTATTTTTTATTTCAGTTTTATACATTTTAGTACTTCAAATTAACCATATTTCAATTCAATTATTTTTCATGGAAACATTTCTCATTTTATTAATTTTTTCATCTAATATTTATTTGATTTGATTTAATTATTTCAGCTTCTTGTACTACATTTTATTTTATTTCAGCTTCATTTCAATTAATTAAATACTTTTTTATAGTTTAGTAGTTTTTCATTATGTTTAGTGACTTTGACCTTTTAATTAATCTTTTGTTTTAGTATTATTAATTTTATTTAAATTCAATTAGTTGTCATGGAAACATTTCTCCTTTAATTTTTTTTTAAGTTGAGGTTTTTAATCTAATATTTATTTTATTTTCAGCTTCTTAATTTAGCTGCCATGGCAACGTGTCTAATTTTCAATTAACTTTTTGTAAGTTTAGATTTCTCATCTAATATTTAATTTAATTTAATTTGTTTCAGCTTTATTTTATTTTATTTCAGCTTTATTTAAATGTATTAATTAAATAAAAAATGTAATTGTTGTATTCTTTGTCTTTTATGTTTTGTATCTTTGACCTTATAGTAAATTTTATTTCAGATTTTTTTGAATATTTAGCTATTTCAGTTTTAGCTTTATCATGTTTAGTACTTAAACCTATTTCAGTTCAGTCAGTAGTCATGACAACATTTCTATTGTCATGCAAGTTAATCTAATAATGAATAATCTTATTAATCTAATATTTGAGCTTTATTATAACGAATGAATGTTGTGTGAGTTTAGAGAGCTGTCGGATCAGCTGTGATTGTTTGTGATCGGCAGGTCAGCCGTTTAAGCTCGACCCAAAGTCGGCCCACAGGAAGCTGAAGGTGTCACATGACAGTCTGACGGTGGAGCGGGACGAAGCCTCATCGATGAAGAGCCAGGCTCAGGACCGCTTCGGCAGCACGGGGAACTACGGCGTGACGGGGAACGTGTTCATCGACAGCGGACGCCATTACTGGGAGATTCTGATCGGAGGAAGCACGTGGTAAACGCACACAGAGCGTGTCAGAAGACATATCTGCACAGTGATAGATATCATAGTGATATGACGATGATGTTTAGTCACATAACAATATATTAGTATAGAGGCAGGGTTATTTAATATCATTTATATATTATCATATTATTTATTACTGTTTTGAATTAGCTTTTATGTTTATAATTTCAGGTTTTTCATTTTAATTTTTGTATGTTATGTGCTTTCATCATATTATTTTTTTATATTTAAAAGTAATTTTTTGACGGTTTTCATCTAATACTTATATTTTAATTTAATTCATATATACATTACATTTTTTCATCATATTACATTTATTTATGTTTCAGTTTAACTTATATTATATTCAATTTAAATGTATTTATTTCAGTTAGTTGCCAAAAGAGCATTTTGAATTATCATTATTATTATTTTTTTACATTGTAGGTTTATGTAATATTTAATTTTATTTTAGTCCTTCAAAATTAAACTTATTTCAGTTAGTTGGCAAGGCAGCATTTGTAAAACAAATTCAGTATTTAAAGTTTGTTCTTCATCTAATATTTATATTTTTACTTGTATTTAAAATAATACAAACTAGTTTTAATTAACAATAACATTCAGTTCCTGGAGTTAAAATCCCTTCAGTATCCACAGAAAGATGATGTATAATCATAATTAATGCTGTCAATCGATTAATCACATCCGAAATAAACGTTTTTGTTTACGTAATATATGTGTGTGTTCTGTGTATATTATGTAAATATAAATACACACATTCAGTATACATTTAGAAAATATTTACATGTATACATTTATATTATATATAGATATATTTAATATATAAACAACATTTTTCTGAAATATATACATGCATGTGTGTGTATTTATATATATATATATATAATATACACAGCACACACATATATATATTATGTAAACAATACTTTTATTTCGGATGCGATTAATCATTTGACAGCACTAATCATAATATACAAATAATAATATTGTATTCACTTTTAACAATAATATATGTTTGTATAAATCTGAAGATTTTACAGGAAATTTAAAATGTATTAAACTTAATAACTATAAGTACATAATTGTATGCAAATGAACAAATAAATGCTGTACTTTTGAATTTTATGTTCATCTGTGAATTCTAAAAAATAAAGTGTATCACCGTTTGCACAAAAACATTCATCAGCACGACTGTTTCAACATTGATAATAATCAGAAATGTTTCTCGAGCAGTAAATCAGTATATTATTATGATTTCTGAAGATCATGTGACACTGAAGACTGGAGTAATGATGCTGAAAATACAGCTGTGCATCACAGAAATAAATTATAGTTTAACACATTCACATAGAAAACTGTTATTTTAAATCATAATAATATTTAACAGTATTTTTGATCACATAAAAACCACTTTGGTGAGCAGAAAACACAAAATCATTAAAAACATCTGAATTATTCCAAACGATTGCCCGGTAGAATGTGTAAATGTAGAATGTGTTCTCTCTCATTCTTTCTAGGTTTGCTGTCGGCATCGCCTACAAATCGGCTCCCAAGCACGGCTGGGTCGGTAAGGACTCGGCATCATGGGTACTGAGCCGCTGCAACACCTCGTGGGCCGTGCGTCACAACAGTAAAGAGTTCCCGATCGAGCCGTCTCCTCACATGCGGCGTCTGGGCGTCCTGCTGGACTACGACTCCGGCTCTCTGGCGTTTTACGACGCCGCTGGAACACAGCACCTGTACACCTTCGACATCGCCTTCTCTCAGCCCATCTGTCCCGTCTTCAGCGTGTGGAACAAGTGCTTGACCGTCCTCACGGGGCTCCCCATCCCGGACCACTTAGAGATCAGCGACCCGCGCGACTGAACGCGGTACACCTGCTGCTCAGAGTTCTGACACACATCTGAGTTTGCTGAACATGTGCTCATCATCCTCGGGTCATCCAAGATGTGTAGATGAGTTTGTTTCTTCATCAGGTTTGGAGAAATGTGTCTCAGTAATGGATGCTCTGCAGTGAATGGGTGCTCTGCAGTGAATGGGTGCTCTGCAGTGAATGGGTGCCGTCAGAATGAGAGTCTAATAAAAACATCACATGTAATCCACACCACTCCAGTCCATCAGTTATCATCTGGAGAAGACAAAAGATTAAACTAATCCAGCATTAAGATGTTTTAACTTTAAACTAACATATGCTAAAATACAAATCCATAATCCATAACAATGCTTCCTCCAATGAAAAAAACTCATCTGTTGTTGTCTCTCTCGTCAAAATGCAGTCACATATGTGTTTAGAGCTGGTTTGGACTGTAAACGGTGCTTGATCTGCAGATTTCTCTCCTGATTCAGATCAGAAGAGTTACTATGGATTATTACTATTTTGAACTAGCGTCTATTTTAATTTGTTCAGTTTAAATTTTTATATTTACATTTTTTGTTTCTTGTCCCTAATTTTTGTAATTTTCTTATGTGATTGTGTAATTTTTTTATTGTTGTTTTTTATTTTTAGCTTTTTTTATATAATAAAAATAATATTAATAAAACGTATTTCCATTTTAGTTTTAGTAATTTTAATTCTTAAATTATTTCCGTTAGTTACCAAGGCAGCATTTCTCATTTTCTTTGTTTACATTTTTTTTTATTAATTATTTCATCATATTAAAATGTTTTTGTTTCAGTTTTAGTCATTTAAGCACTTTTAAATTAATCATATTTCAGTCAGCATTTCCAATTTTGTATTTATTTAATTATTTTAATTTCTTCACATACAAAATGTGAAGAAATACAATTTTCCTTACATTTTATTTCCACTTCATTAACAAAAATGATATTAGCTATCAGTAACATCACCAATTAGAGCACAACAATCATTTCTTGAAGTTAAAATCCCATTAACAGTATTCATAAAGAATTTATATTATGGATTATGGACTCATATTTTAACTGGAAGCAAGTTTGAAGTTAAAAACATCTTAATGCTGGATTAGTTTAATCTTTTGTCTTCTCCAGATGTTAACTGATGGACTGGAGTGGTGTGGATTATTGTGATGTTTTTATCAGACTCTCATTCTGACGGCACCCATTCACCGCAGAGCATACATTACTGAGACACTGATGCAGTGTTTTCTCCAAATCTGATGAAGAAACAAACTCCTCTACACATCTGATGACCTGAGGGCGAGGACATCAGGTGTAAACCAGACTCTAAAAACCTGCAGAACTGGACCGAAATCATAGAAAAGTCCATTATAATGATCCCGGTTTCACTAACAGAGCATATACTGTACATGGCTTCACCTACATTCCATAATTAAGCACCTTGAATCCTAATAGTTGATGATTATTTCTGTCTCATGCACCTCGAGTCACTTTATTTACTCATCTTTAGGGTTTTTAGTATGACTTACAGTCTGTGTAAGATCTTGTACAAACACCACAATCATCCCCTGTAGTACATGAAATCATCAGTCACATGATTTACCGTCGTTCTTCCTCTATATCACTATCAAACGCTCCTGTGCTCCGCTGTTAGACCGCTCCCGGAACATTTACTGTGTTCGGAATGGAATACTACATACTACATACTGAGTACTGCGCAGTGTACTTACTTTGAGTAGCAGGGGAATAATCAGCATATTATTATGATTTCTGAAGATCATGTGACACTGAAGACTGCAGTATACACAGCTGCGCATCACAGAAATAAATTACATTACATTAAAAAAAACATCTATTTTAAATACTAATAATATTTCAGTTTTTGATCAAATAAATTCAGCTTTGATCACAAGAATAAATCACATTTCATCATAGATTTACATAGAAGACAGTTATTTTAAATTGTAAAAAATATTTCACAATTTTACTGTACTTTTGATCAAATAAATGCAGCCTTGCTGAGCAGAAGAGACTTGTGCTGCGTCCCAATTCTTATACTTTCCGTCCTAATAGTATTAGAAAATATAACTAGTATGTCCCAAATCATAGTATGTTTAAAAAGTATGCCACAGATTCCCGGATGGTCCACTACTTCCGGTCAGAATTGGATCGATGCACACTCTAACGGCTAATATTGCCCACAACACATTGGATGATGATTCGATTAGAACTACAATCACGCATAAAACGTGTTAAAAACTACAAAAATGGCGGATATGCGCGACCGACTGATGGGTAGAGAAAAGGATTTGAGTGATAAATAATCTAACCTGATGAAATAATATTTATGTAATGTTATCCACGTTATATTTCATCTGCAGCAACACTGTGAACTTTTATAATGATAGGTTTGGTATTTCACTTTTAAATGCATCATTATGCAAATACATGAGCAGAGTTAAGGCATGAAAGACCCACGATGTGCTTCCTAATTTCTCTTCAGTGCGGTCGGAAATCAAATTGAAATGAAATGTGGATGATGTTAACTGAGACAAGATGATTGAGTTCATACTTTTAGGGCATAGTATAATTAGGCGAATTGGGACGCAGCACAAATGATCTTAATTATGCCAATCTTTTGACCTGTAGTTTTTCTATGCTCTCTAATTGTATTTTGGAGGGTCGTGCAGATATTAAATTCTATTTTGCCGACAGAAAATGAGCATAGTGTGCACAGTAAACTTAGTGTACTGCAGAAATAGTATGAGTAGTATGCATTCCGAACAGAGCCATATATTGTACGTGCACTTTTTCTAAGTATCGGGCCTTTAACCCTGTAATGGTGTAAGAAAACTGTGACGTTTAATTAGATGAATTTAATTTCAGGATGGGTTTGGTCTCCCTGCGCTGGCCTGCTCATCACGTGACATGGACATGGAAGGAGAAAGGCCAAAGTATGAATATATCCTGAAATCGATCTGTTCTGGGATGTTTTCATCGTCACACTGAGGTTTGGTTAGGTTCCACCGATCAAAAGCACAAAGGGATGCTAGTTAAACAGATAATAATTCTGTCACAATCAGTTAAACGAATGCTTTTGTTAGAAATATCTTGTATGTTGCAGACTGAGTAGCACCGACTGCACTTTATGCATGAGTTTGATTGATTCTCTCTTTAGAATAAACATAGCTTTTTGCCCTTTTCTGGAAAATGCTTCAATGTACAGCGTTACAGTTATATTTTGTATTCAGAATATTATAATTTTTTTCTGAATTAAAAAAAAATGTGTGAATGATGTCCTGCCCTGGAATAATAAAATTGCTTGTCCCATTTCCGTTGTGAATTCTTGCCTCTAAATATGATCAATATTATGATTCTCCAAAATATTCAGATATTTGTAGAGTACAGTGGAAGATTGAAATATTAAAGAAGATCAAAGCTAAACAATGTAATGCAGTTTAAAGCTTTTACAGTAGCAGTTAGAGAGTTAAATCATAAGTGTGTGTGTGTGTGTGTGTGTGTGTGTGTGTGTGTGTGTGTGTGTGTGTGTGTGTGTGTGTGTGTGTGTGTGTGTGTGTGTGTGTGTGTGTGTGTGTGTGTGTGTGTGTGTGTGTGTGTGTGTGTGTGTGTGTGTGTGTGTGTGTGTGTGTGTGTGTGTGTGTGTGTGTGTGTGTGTGGTAATCATTCAGAAAATAAAGTTAGACAAAAATTACAAAATATCAATGTTAAATATCTTATCTATATATATATTTGCCTAACTTACGTGCTATTTATTTAAAGAATGAATATATATATATATATATACATACATACACAGTCACACACACACAAACAAATACATTCGTTATTATTAATTATTCATACTTAAAATATATAGCACAGTTAGACTCTGTATATAGGAAAACAAAACTAATACGTTTGAGTTTCTTTACAAAACGTCTCTAATTATTTTAGTTGTGTTTACATTTTAATGTATGTCTAAAATTGAATGCAGTCTAGTTGAGGTAGTTTTATTATCATTATCCGGAAGTGATAGCGCTTCATTGATTGGTTGCCTGCTTCCTAACCCCGCCCAACCCGGAAGAAGCTTCCGTTTAGGTGACGTCGATTGTTGTTGGCAATGATGGCGTCGTCCACAGAGCAGAGTCTCCCGGAGCTCACTGATAAGGAAACTCGGGAGAAGCTGTCACACTGGGACCGTCGCGGGGATCCCATGGCTCCGTTAACGGAGAAACAGACGGACGCGGTCCTCGAGATCCGCGCAGCCGCAGAAGTCACGCTTCTCCCCGCCGAGGTGAGCGCAGGGTAACTTAGCCTGTGTCTGCTAACACACAAACACTCCTCGTTTCTACACACTTCTGCTCTGTAGTGCACTAGGATGAGCACTCGGTCTGTTCAGACCCTCGTCTGGCTGGTTAGGAGAGGTGAGGGAGTTAGTGGGTTATGATCTGTTAGTGTGTGGACGGGTGCCACGTATGTAATCCATTCAGTATGCAAATGAGCCAGTCTAGCTAAACAACACAGACGAATTAATAATGATTAACCTGCTAAAGTTAGTTTAACCAGGGTTTGCGAACTCCTTGGCCTGCAGAACTCCTGTGGCTTTCAATCTGAGGCCCTGGAGAAATATTAAAATATTAAAATGACAAAAATCACAACTGTCAAATATTCCCTTGAAATTGTAATTGCGATTTATTAATTAAGACTATCACAATTTACACTGAATGATCTTTATACCATTGTTTGAAGCGACTGCATGCCATATTTTTAGATGAAAAACACTAACTGAACTTTTATTTCTTCTCTATAGTCGCCTATAAGCCTCAAATGTGAAATATACACTGGATTGTTTCTTCTTTAAATAAAAAGTACAAATATGCATGGCTTTATAGTGCTATACTAACATTTAAACAATGGAAAAATCATTTTAAGATAACATGCAGAAAGAAAAGAACACATTGAATATCATAAGTGGATTTTGAAAGATTACGTAATTGTAATTGCGATTAGAAATTGGATTAATTG
>CM050425.1:16464219-16486719 GCA_027564155.1 Gymnocypris eckloni scoliostomus | reverse complement strand
AAGGAGCAGGTCTGATGCACGTTATATACACTCTTCTGCTCACTCGAGCTGACATTAATGTGACTGAAAATACTGAAATAATATTACTATGTAGAAGAACTGTTTTCTCTCTGAATACAAGTTAAACTGTCATTTATTTCTGTGTATTTTCAGCATCATTACTGGTCTCTTCAGTGTCACATGATCTTCAGAAATCATAATAATATACTGCTCAAGAAACACTTCTGATTATTATCAATGTTGAAAACAGTTGTGCTGCACAATATTTTTATGGAAATCGTGATTCACTAATATTCAAAAGTTTGGGGAAAGTATTCAGTTTGGTCAAAAGTGACATTAAAGACATTTATAATGTCAAAGTATATTTCTATTTCAAATAAATGCTGTTCTTTTGAAGTTTCTATTCATCTGTGAATCCTGAAAAATATAATGCATCACAGTTTCCACAAAAATATTGTGCAGCACGACTGTTTTCAACATTGATAATAATCAGAAATGTTTCTTGAGCAGTAAATCAGTATATTATTATGATTTCTGAAGATCATGTGACACTGAAGACTGCAGTAATGATGCTGAAAATACACAGCAATAAATTACAGTTTAACACATATTCACATAGAAAACAGCTATTTTAAATTGTAATAATAATTTTTTTACTGTATCAAATAAATCCATCCGTAGTGAGCAGAAGAGACTCTAAAACATAAGAAAACATCTGAATAGAAACGTAATTGTCATTATAATAGTATAAATAAATTGTCCGTGCGTGTGATTAAATGCTGTATATTTGTCTTCTGTCGTCAGTCCGAGCTGGTGGATCTGGCTGAGAGCATCCAAGAGAAACTCTCATATTTTAATGAACTGGAAAACATAAACACGGTACTGCTCTGCTGCTGTTTCCAGAATGTGTTGATCATGCATTCGTTGTCTTTTATTAATCCGATCTATCCCACCTGTAGAAACTGAACTCCCTCACAGTGTCAGTGAACAGCGAGGGATTCGTCCCGATGCTCTCTAAACTAGACGAATGCATAGAATACGTCTCGTCACATGTAAGCCAAACGCTTGCTACAGTGTTCCAAGTACAGTCGTTCACACTTGCATTATCCTCATATTTCTTGCTTTCAGCCACATTTTAAAGACTACCCAGTGTATCTGAGCAAATTCAAGCAGTGTCTGTCCAGAGCCATGCTCCTCATCCGGAGCCACGCGGTCAGCACCCTGCAGAACCTCACGGCTCAGCTCAGCAGAAGGGTGCGTGTAATATCAGCTCAGCCGATGATCAGATCACAGATGATTGTATGATTTCTGCTCTGTTTATTGAATGTGACCCGAGCAGGACCCGCTGGGCGCTCCGAACGCAGACAACGCCTTCACGCTCTACTATGTGAAGTTCAGAGCAGCGGCACCCAAAGTCCGGGTAAGACTCCTTCGACACCAGACCGGCTCCTCCATAATTCAATAATATCAAATGATATACACATTATAATATATATTGTAATATTGAATTTTTGTGATTTGTCTTTTTGTTTGTATTGTTTGTTTGTTTGTTTCAGAGGCTCATTGAACAAGTTGAACAGCGGTCGGACAGAATCCCGGAGTGAGTTATGAGAATGTTTTGATTTATTTTTATTTTTATTGATTAATTTCTATGCATTCCCAATGTCTGAGACCATATTTGTATTTATTTATTTTTCACATTTAAATCGTGTAACCACTAAATTCAATTCACGAATCTTGTTTAATTTTTTTAAAATATTATTATTATTATTTTTTTTTTTTTTATTGTAGTTTCAGTTTTTGATAACTATAATAACCCGGTTTTGGATCTTCTTGTTCCCAAACTTGTCATGAAAGTGGAGTGAGTAAAGAAACTCGTTTCAGGTTAAAGACCGTTCACCTAGATATGAAAACACTTTCATTTACTGTAGTTTAATTCTGACCCCAAATTATTTTCTTTACTCCATGAAACACTTGACAGAATAATATTTATTTATTAGTTTGATTTAATATTTTTACTTTTTTTTTTTTGTTATTAAATTTGTTATTAATTTGTTATTAATTAATTTTATTTTCATTAATTGTATTCTTTTTTTTTTGTTGTTTTGTATATATTTATTTTAAATTTTGTTCATTTATAATTTGTATTTATTTTATGTAATGTAATTTGTATTTTTATTAATGAATTAATTAGTTTTCTTTCTATTTTATTGTTTTTACATTTTTTGGTTTGTTTATTTTTAATTATAATAATTTATAATTTGTATGTATTTATTTTATGCAATTTTATGTTTTAGTTTACATTTGTATGCAATTTTTATTTATTAAAAGTATACATTATTATAAGTTCTATTTTTTAAACGTTATTTTTTATTTTGTCATTTATTCTCATGTATTTTATTGTAAAATGTACTTTTGTGTTGTACTTGATTTGAGTATGTATTTTGATGTGTCATGAATGGTGCTGCTCGTGACTGTGTGTGTCTGTCAGGTATCAGCAGCTGCTGGAGGAGGTTCATCAGTGTTATCTGGAGCAGAGGGAGCTTCTGCTCAGTCCCAGTATAAACTCCAGCATCACAGATCTCACCAGCCAGAACAACAAGGACCACTGCGCTCTGGTGAGGGATCAACAGTCTGCCCTACTGCTCATATCAGACGGTTTACTTCCACACATCATGTGCTGATCATGTGACCTCTGTATGTGTAGTTTTTCTGCTCATATCAGACGGTTTACTTCCACATCATGTGCTGATCATGTGACCTCTGTATGTGTAGTTTTTCTGCTCATATCAGACGGGTTTACTTCCACACATCATGAGCTGATCATGTGACTTCTGTATGTGTAGTTTTTCTGCTCATATCAGACGGGTTTACTTCCACACATCATGAGCTGATCATGTGACCTCTGTATGTGTAGTTTTTCTGCTCATATCAGACGGTTTACTTCCACACATCATGTGCTGATCATGTGACTCTGTATGTGTAGTTTTTCTGCTCATATCAGACGGGTTTACTTCCACACATCATGTGCTGATCATGTGACTTCTGTATGTGTAGTTTTTCTGCTCATATCAGACGGGTTTACTTCCACACATCATGTGCTGATCATGTGACCTCTGTATGTGTAGTTTTTCTGCTCATATCAGACGGGTTTACTTCCACACATCATGTGCTGATCATGTGACCTCTGTATGTGTAGTTTTTCTGCTCATATCAGACGGTTTACTTCCACACATCATGAGCTGATCATGTGACCTCTGTATGTGTAGTTTTTCTGCTCATATCAGACGGGTTTACTTCCACACATCATGTGCTGATCATGTGACTTCTGTATGTGTAGTTTTTCTGCTCATATCAGACGGGTTTACTTCCACTCATCATGTGCTGATCATGTGACTTCTGTATGTGTAGTTTTTCTGCTCATATCAGACGGGTTTACTTCCACACATCATGAGCTGATCATGTGACCTCTGTATGTGTAGTTTTTCTGCTCATATCAGACGGTTTACTTCCACACATCATGCTGATCATGTGACCTGTATGTGTAGTTTTTCTGCTCATATCAGACGGTTTACTTCCACACATCATGAGCTGATCACGTGACTTCTGTATGTGTAGTTTTCTGCTTATCAGACGGTTTACTTCCACACATGAGCTCATGTCTTGTTTAGTTTTCATTTGTCAGACGTTTTCCGTGATGTGTAGTGTTTGTTCGTTGTAAGCTTCCACACATCATGATGATTGCTGTTGTTGTTGTTGTTTCAGGTGCGCAGCGGCTGTGCGTTTATGGTTCATGTGTGTCAAGACGAACACCAGCTTTAGTTCTTCTTTTAATACATGAAGCACATGTTAGACGGAATAATATTAGTTTATTTCTGTATTTTTTTTATTTCTTCAGTTGATTTTATTAATTAGATGCATTTTATTTTACATTTTGTTTCATATTTATATATTTTTTTTTAAATGTGTTAGTCTTTATATTTATGTTTATTTTATTTATCTTTTTATAATTCTTAATTTTTGTATCAATTAATTTGTCATTTGTTTTTACTATCTTAAATTATTAATTCATTATTTTTTTGTAATTGTTTTAAAATTAGTTTTAGATATTTATTTGGTAACACTTTATAATAAGGTTCATTATAATGAACAATACTTCTACAGCATTTATTAATCTTAATTCATGTTAATTTCAGCATTTACTAATGCATTATTAAAATCACAAGTTGTGTTTGTTAACAGTAATAAATGCACCGTGAACTAATATTAATAAACAATCAGCGACTGTATTATTATTATTAACTAACATTACTGAAGATGAATAAATACGGTAATAAATGTAGTGTTCACTGTTCATTCATGTTAATTAATACATTAATGTTAATTAATGATGCCGTATTGTAATGTGTTACCATTTATTTTAATTTTTACCTTTTTATTTTTTATTAATTATGAATTATTTGTATTTAGTAAAAAAAAAAAAATTAGGGGGGGTAGAGTTAAACCACCTGTTGCATGGAACACAGAGGCTTTGGCATTCTGTGCATTTTATGATTTATTTCCCATTTTTCTATTTGAATGTTTGTCTGAACTGTAACCTCAGATTGTGCCGGAATCTTTTTGTTGATATTCTTATAAGAATGCTTGAGCGTATGTTTTGTGACAGTGAGCTTCTGGAGAAGCTCTGCTTGTCCCTGTATGACGTCTTGAGACCTCTGATCATCCACGTGGTTCATCTGGAGACGCTGTCTGAGCTCTGCAGCATCCTGAAGAACGAGATGCTGGAGGATCACGTCCAGAACAACGGTACAACCGCCGGCGTCTATGTATACAGTTCACAACACTGCAGATATACAAGCCAAGTCAATCAGTTCAAGCTGAATATTCAGTGTCAGTGTCAAGCCTGTGACAAACTCTTATATTAATGACAGAAAAGAAGCTAGATGAAACAAATCCTAGTGTAAGAAACATGTTTTACTGTAGGTATGACCGAGTTGTTTTTACACGGTGTCTTTAAGTCACATGAGTCTTACACGTGTGTATTTATTAAAAGGTGAAGAACCACCATCATGCCTTACTTGATAAACAAAAAATACACATTTTATTAGATTGTGCTGCTTTTAATGTAAACAGACAAGTTTTATTCAGAGGGGTGATTTTATTTAAACTGATTTATTTAAAAATGTATCACCTGAATGTATTTTAGAATTTTGGTCTAGTATAGAATTTAAAAGAACATAGCCTTGATGCTGACATGGCATTAAAAAGTGAATAAATAAATAAATTAATTAGTGCTTTCAAACAATTAATTGCATCCAAAATAAAAGATTTTGTTTACATAATATATGAGTGTGTACTGTATATATTTTATTATTTATATATAAATACAAACACATGCATGTATATACAGTATTTAAGAAAATATGTTTTGTTTATATATCAAATATTTTTATTTTACGGGCAAATATTTTCAAAATATATACTGTGTGTGTGTTTAGATATACATAATAAATATACACAGTACACATGTTTTATATAAATAAAAAATTTAATTTTGGATGCGATTAATCATTTGACAGCACTAATATTTATTAAAAGGTGAAGAACAACAATTCTAAATGCCAAACAAAAACGACTGTGAAGTATATCTTATTAGATTGTACAGTTTTTAATGTAAATAGACAAGTTTTATTCAGAGGTGTTTTTAACTGATTTATTTAAAAGTGTATCACATTAATGTATTTTAGTCTAGTGAAGAATTGAAACATCTTTAATCACTTTTTGTTAGTTGTATACCTTTATTCTGAGATCTCATGAATGTTAAAAAGTGAATCAATATCTAATGAACTGGGTGCGTTTCCCAAAAGCAACTATGGTCACAAGTTACCAATAGAGTTCAGAGGGACTTACCAGCACAGTTAGCGATGCTTTTGGGGTTGGTTGGTGTGTGACGTGTGATTGGGTTTGTCTCAGTGGTCCAGCTGGCAGCGTTTGACGCCCTGGTGAAGCAGATGCTGGAGGACGTTCAGGAGCGTTTGGTCTACAGGACACACATCTACATCCAGACGGACATCATCGGATACAAGCCTGCGCCCGGAGACCTGGCCTACCCCGACAAGCTCCAGATGATGGAGGTCAGCTGACACCGCACTCATATCAAAAGGAATGTTCAAAATATGACATGAAGACATGATAAGATGTTAGATTATGATGCAGCAATAATAAAAAAGAAGAGCTGCCTGAGGTGAAGCTGACTTTATGCCAATAAACTGAAACCCGTTCTATGACACTTCCTATGATATTAATCAGATAACTTAAGATACATAATATAGAGTAACATTACAACCTGTATCTGCACAAAAGGATGCATAAGCCAGAGAACTTTTAAGTTACACGCTATAGAGAGTGAGATAGAAGGAAAGCGAGGGAGAGAGAGAGAGAGAGAGAGGGATAGAAGGAAAGGGAGAGAGAGAGAGAGAGAGAGAGAGAGAGAGATAGAAGGAAAGGGAGAGAGAGAGAGAGAGATGGGGGGAAAGCGAGAGAGAGAGAGAGAGAAGGAAAGGGAGAGAGAGAGAGAGAGAGAGAGAGATAGAAGGAAAGGGAGAGAGAGAGAGAGAGAAGGAAAGGGAGAGAGAGAGAGAGAGAGAGATAGAAGGAAAGGGAGAGAGAGAGAGAGAGAAGGAAAGGGAGAGAGAGATAGAAGGAAAGGGAGAGAGAGAGAGAGAGAGAGAGATAGAAAGGGAGAGAGAGATAGAAGGAAAGGGAGAGAGAGAGAGATAGAAGGAAAGGGAGAGAGAGAGAGAGAGGAGAGAGAGAGAGATAGAAGGAAAGAGAGAGAGAGAGATAGAAGGAAAGGGAGAGAGAGAGAGATAGAAGGAAAGGAGAGAGAGAGAGATAGAAGGAAAGGGAGAGAGAGATGATAGAAGGAAAGGGAGAGAGAGAGAGATAGAAGGAAAGGGAGAGAGAGAGAGATAGAAGGAAAGGGAGAGAGAGAGAGATAGAAGGAAAGGGAGAGAGAGAGAGAGAGATAGGGGAAAGGGAGAGAGAGAGAGAGAAGGAAAGGGAGAGAGAGAGAGATAGAAGGAAGAGGGAGAGAGAGAGAGAGAGATAGAAGGAAAGCGAGGGGGAGAGAGAGAGAGATAGAAGGAAAGGGAGAGAGAGGGAGGGAAAGTGATGCTTAATTTACTTCATATTGACTCTTCTTTAAGCACAGTGAATCCAGTGCGTGTTCTGAAGAGTGATTCTGTTGCAGACCATCGCTCAGAGTCTGAAGGACGAGCAGATGAAGTTGAGCTCGAGCTCTTTCTCTGACGTGCAGCTGGACGAGATCATCAGCTCTGGTGTGTGTTTGTGTAATCAGTATCTGCTGCTGGACGCCGCTGACCGCACGCTGTGTTTCTCCTGCAGATCCGCGCTCACACAGCACCGTTTCTCCGGCAGATCTTCACGGCATGTGGTATCCCACCGTCAGACGGACGCTCGTGTGTCTCTCCAAACTCTACCGCTGCATAGACGTCAGTCTCACACTGCACCCCCGCTGCCTAGATCATCCTATTAATGAATGCACTGAGACCAATCGCACTGTTTTCATCATTAACATGTATTAGGAATATTCCATTTAGGATCAGAGTTTTCTTCTTAATCTGATCTTGTGGTTAATTAAATTAGTATATTGAATTAAAATCTAAATTAAATCTTAATGAGATGCTGATAGAGCGTTATTCACCCACGGGTTATTGTACTTAACTGGAACCATTTTCATTACATGAAATAAAATACACATTAACTGAAATAAATGAATGAAATAAATAAATGAATATAATATTCATTTATAATATAAATATTTTATTTTATTTGTAATTTTTTTCATATATATATATATATAATTCTTAATTTTTTTTCCAGTTAATGTGTATTTTATTTCATGTAGTATTTTATTTCACCTAGTAATTGTGACGCTACCTAGTTGCCTGTGATTGGCCTGGCTGTGCGTCGCTCAGAAAACAACAGCCAATCAGAAGAGAGCTCCTGAGAGAAGAGCTGTACAAATATACTGAGATGATTTTTGGTACTTACACAGCAAATATATTCTTCAGGACATCAAAACCTAAAATAAAACTCCAGAAAGATGTACAACATGGGACCTTTAAATAAAGGTCATGTTCCATGAAGATATTTAGTAAATATATCAAAACTTAATTTTTGATTAGTAATATGTATTGCCAAGAACTTAATTAGAACAACTTTAAAGGTGATTTTCTCAATATTTAGATTTTTTTGCACCCTCAGATTTTCAAATATTGTCCAATCATAACAAACCATACAACAATGGAAAGATTATTTTTTTCAGCTTTCAGATGATGTATAAATCTCTGGAGGTCCAGGGTCACGAGCGAGTGATGTGTTGTGTTGTGTGGTGTGATGTGATGTGTTGTGTTGTGTTGTGTTGTGTGTTGTGTTGTGTTGTGTTGTGTTGTCATGTGTTGTGTTGTGTTGTGATATGATGTGTTGTGTTGTGTTGTCATGTGTTGTGTTGTGGTGTGGTGTGTTGTGTTGTGTGATGTGTGATGTGCTGTGCTGTGTGGTGTGGTGTGGTGACTGTGATGTGTTGTGCTGTGCTGTGATGTCCTGTGATGTGATGTGATGTGTGTCCTGTCCTGCAGAGGGCGGTGTTTCAGGGTCTCTCACAGGAAGCTCTGTCTGCCTGCATCCAGTCTCTCCTCAAAGCCTCAGATATCATTCAGAAGAACAAGGTGAGCATTTATGCACCTGTGTACAGCACAATCACTCAGAAATCACACATGCACTCCACGATTGGAAATCACCCAGAAACACTTTCTTTAAAAAATAATTGTATTTTTAATGTATGAATCTTATGTTTTTTTTGTGTCCTGAGAAATGTATTGCACTATTGTTAATAACAGATTTTTACATTGCACAATACACATTATTTCAAAGTTTTTCACATTGCTTCATTTACATAAAATCATGAAGTTATTGTTTATAATATCTTCATGCCTTATTGTCACATTTAGCAGATTAGGACTAGATGATAATAGTTACATTTTGCAATGACATATAAACCATGAAACGGTTGAGGTTTACCATATACTTTATTCTACCTTACATGAGTGCACTATATGCGTTTAATCTTAAATATGATATATATACAACTTTATATATTGAGCTGGACGATAATATAATACAATTTTGCAGTGATTTAAGCAATCGCACAGCCGATATTTGTTATTGTTTTATTGTGTATATATGCAAATAAAATGTGATGTACTATTTATTCAACTTTACATATATTGCTGGGTAATAATATAGATAGTCACTACATAAACATTCAAACAGAGGCGATTTTTAAATATATTTGTTGGTATATATATATATTTGGTAAAACCTGCTCGTGAAGCGTTGTCTGAGTCAGGATTGGTCCGTCAGGGTTTAGAGCAGGTTTAATTCCCGAGAGTATCCGTGTGTGTGTGTGTGTGTGTGTGTGTGTGTGTGTGATCTCATCAGACTGCTGCACTTTCTCCACAGACTCAAATAGATGGCCAGCTCTTCCTCATCAAACATCTCCTCATCATGCGCGAGCAGATCGCCCCGTTCCACGCCGACTTCGCCATTAAAGAGATCTCTCTGGATCTGAAGAAGACCCGAGGTAACAGCCAGGCGTTTGTGCATTTGAGTGGATGTTTGATAGATGACTGACAGAATGAGTGTGACAGGTTTATTTTAGATTTTTAATACATATGCATATAAATGAGTGTTTTTCAGCATTTCAACACAAAATCTAAACAAAGACGTTCCCTTTAACATGCATGAATGTGTGCGTAGTTTCAAGACTCTTGTTGATGTTTTGGAAGATAATACAGAATGTTTTGTGTAATGTAATATTTACTGGTTTGTTTCTCAATATGAGTAAACGCTGGCAAAATGCATGTTTTTGGTTTAATGTCAAATCAACCAGGTTTCAGTCACTCAACATGTTTTATTTGGTTTATATGTTTCACTGAAGAAAGACAAATAGTGGTAATTGGTATTAAGTGGTGATTCAAAAAACACATTTAATTTCTAACCACTGAAAAAGTTTCAGCTTACTCACGGAGCCATATCAAGATCCCAATAAATCTGGAACTGAACCATAAAAGGCCATAAAATTGAAGATACCAAAATAAAAGTTTGTTACAAAGCAGAATCTTGAAGGCTGTTGTGATATCTTTAATGCTTCTTGAGTTACAGACCTGCAAACTTGGGAATAAATACACAAAAAGTGCTTTTTCCCAATATGTGAACGGTCACTATTAATATATAAAGCAACAATGATTGATAAAGTCAATAGATTTTACTAATAGACCTAACAATCTCTGTGTGAAAATAATATAATGATGCTGTCATTATTCTAAAGTCGTTTACGACGCCTGTAAATTGGCTCAATCTCACGTCATTTTCACCCTCTTCTACAAAACAGTCAGGGCCACATTAAGGTCCACATATCTCTGGAATTGAAAATGATTGGGGCTTAAAAATAAAGATACCAAAAGAGATGTTTCTTAAGAAGCAACATTTAAAAGGATATGAAGATATCTTTAATACTTCTGGAGTTAGAGGCATGCAAACCTTGGCGGAAAAACACACAAAAATTTTTTTTTTCATTTTTGAACGGTCACCTTTGGCATATAATGCAAGAAAGATTACTGAAGTTAACAGATTTAATTAACAGACATACCAATCTCCCTGCAAAAATAACATAACGATGCTGCCATCTCTCTAAAGTTATTTTTGTTCCTCTGTAATTTGGCTCCAAATCTCAGATTAAAATGGTCTTTTTGACACAAACTGCTGAAATATATAATGTCAGGTTTTTAAAAACCAAGCAGAGGAAGTTATGTTTGTAAAGTCCAGGGTGTTATTTTTTAAATCTTGAATGAAATGCACAGAAAAGAAACCGTGAGTCTATACTAGAAGTCTATGCATGACTGTGAACCCATGAAATGTGTGTAATATCAGTAAAGCGCCTCCAGATGGCAGAACAACTGTTTTTCTCCGTCCTCAGACGCTGCTTTCAAGTTCCTCAACCCCAAAGCTGTGCCCAACTACTTCCGTCTGAACAGCCACAACGCCATCCTGGAGTTTCTGCTGGAGGTAACGTCAGCTTTATCTGGTGTCTGAGTCCCGTCTGACTCGCTCCTCATGAACCAATGCTTTCACACCAGGGCACGCCGGAGATTAAAGAGCACTACATCGACTCGAAGAAAGACGTGGACCGGCACCTGAAGTCCAGCTGTGAGCAGTTCATTCAGCAGCAGACGCACATGTTTGTGGGAAACCTGGAGGAGTTTCTCTCCAAGGTCAAGATTCACTAACGCACAGCATTATGGGTCGGCAACAGTGCTGACTGAGTAGTGACCGTTATCAGATTCCAAAAATAATTACTTAAAAATACTAGTAATCCGATTACATTTACTTTTTATGGATTTCATATTTTTCACATGACTAACAGGTATACTATTTCATATTTAGAGTTTTTTATTTTGACTGAAAGATGTCATTTAACATTTTTATGATTTAAATTATTCAATTATCTTTCCATTAATCTCAGAAACCCACCGCGGTTCCTTGACAGACCCCAGTTTGGGAAACCTTGACGCTATGTCATGTTTATTGTACTTCATCGTTGGACTATATTTATTTTCTGTCTCCTTGTGTTTTTATATCAATATGGTACAATATTATCCCGTTTAAATCAATGTGATAAACACAGTACAGCAAAAGTAATCTAAAAGTAGTCTGATTATATGACCTGAAATGTGTAATGTGGAGGATAATGTTACTAACTACAATTTTTTATATCAGTAAAGATAATTATTATTTTTTAAATGCAAAATACAAACCTAGTAACACAAACTGTATTTTTGATGTTAAATTAGCATAATGCACTACCTACTACCATGATATGAAATATATATCTGTTGTTGGTTTTTATTTATTTTGCATTTTTAACGCTAATCAGAATTTAGTGTAAAAATACAGTGTTTTATTTTGTTTTGTGCAATGCTTTATTTTCATTAGATAGCATATTTATATATTTTTCTCTCACTTTTGATTTTGTGGTGAAGTATAATCCACATATATATTCTTGACTGATATGAGAGATTCATGCAATTACACCATAATGAGGCAAAACTTAATTAGCAAACGATTGCATGACCTGAGACGACTAGAGTAAGTCATCTCTCCAGCGCTGGTCCACGCTTGTGCACATATGTCCAGCTTAATGGCTCGATTTGAAAGATAATTGAAATTGTATTCATTTAGTCTTCGTTTTGATCTTAACATTGCACAGTTCTGATCTGAGTCTGATGTCACTCTTTATCATCACAGGTAGCAGCTTTAAGAACGATGGCTGTTCAAGGAGGACCGACGTATAACCTCTCGCAGCAGCCCTGGGCTCAGCCGGGTGAGCGTCTCATCCGCTCCTAATTACCTGATCGTTAGCTCTGATGATCGTTAGCTCCGATGATCATTAGCTCCGATCACACTGAACGAAACACTCTTATATTGAGGAAGTGTGCATTTCACTGATCCACCTGTAAACGCTAATGACCTGTTAATTAGTGGACAAAGATGATTGTTTGAAGCTCATGAAAATATCATAGTTATTATAGTAGTACTACTATTACTTTTGTATTATTAATCAAATTTATCTTATGTTTTATATATTTACATTACATAAATAATTTAATATTTAATAAAAATCATATATATATATACACAAATATTTCAAGAATTTAAATTGAATACAGTCAAACATGATATATATATATTTGTTTTTGTTGTGAATTTTATTTTTTGTAAATTTGCATGAATTTTAGGCACTGGATACTACCAATATAAAAATGTATTTATCTTTTCTGCTTTACACTAATGACAATTCAGTGTGAAAATGTGCTAAAGAAATCTCGTTAGTCCTGAAAATACAGCATGCTTAATTTTCATTTAGTCATTTTATTTATTAAATGTTGTGGTGAAATATAACCCCTACAGGTATTGTTGACTGATTTGGTCATATGCAGTTACACCATAACGAGGCAGAAATGACTGGCTGTGTTGTTAATGAGACTGTGTTTTCTGTCATTAGCTAAAATCACTGACGTTGTGATGTCCACCTACCGCGTGCTGAAGAACAAGCTGCCCGGCACCTTACAGAGCATGTCTTTATATCTGGCCAATAAGGACACGGAGTTCATCCTGTTCAAGCCCGTCCGGGTGAGCATCACACACAACATACGCCTCTGTTGGGTTCCTAATATTGTTTATGAGTCTGTATTTATGAAACCGAGTGATGAAATCATCGGGTCTGGGTTTATTCGGACGTTTCTCCCTTTGGTTACTGACTCAGTCGAGCTGCACAGAGCACATACAGTGTGCTGTCTTAGGATTCATTAAGATGAATAGTACTTATTCATTCATATTTGAATGTAATAAGGATATTAGTATTTCATATTTGAATTAGTTTACAAGTAAATATTGTAATTATAATTTAAGTAAAGTATATTAACTAGTTAATTTTAGTAATTTTGTTGGGTTGTTTTTTTAATTCCTATTAAGATAAATTTTTTTCTTCAATTTTCATTTTAGTCATTTTTGTACTTCAACTTATTTTATTTAAGTTAGTCGTGACTTCTCTATATTCTATTTGACATTGGATGTATTTCAGTTTGTATTTGTACTTTTGGTCTTAGTTCAGAATAACACCAGCCTGGAAATCCCGTTTAAACCCATCCAAACACACTGATAGGATGTGTGGAGAAAGCTCAAAACCAGGGCTGTCCAAACTCGGTCCTGGAGGGCCGGTGTCCCCGCAGAGTTTAGCTCCAGCCCTAATTAAACACACCTGAAGCAGCTAATCAAGATCTTACTAGGCATACTAGAAGCTTCCATGCAGGTGTGTTGAGGCGAGTTGAGCTAAACTCTGCAGGACACCGGCCCTCCAGGACCGAGTTTGGACACCCCTGCTCAAAACGTTTGTCTTATAGAACGGCAACAGTTGCTAGGGTAGAATTAGTCATTAACTTTTCAAGGCGGAGGGCCAATTGCCCATGATGCACTGCTCACCCAGCAGGAGACTGATCAGATCCGTCCATCACATGCTGTTTCAGAACAACGTCCAGCAGGTGTTCCAGAGACTGCATGTGTTACTGCAGGAGGAGTACAGCGGTGAAGACCTGCAGATCATCGCATGTCCCTCCGTAGAGCAGGTGATGTGTCCAACGTTCCCATCCAGTTATGAAAATATTACTTCTAAACAACATTCCATGGGTTTGTGCACATTAGAGAAAACCTTCCATTTGAACTTCTCGCAGACATTGTAGAAATGTTACTGTTGAATTTTCTAAGATCTAAATGTTTTTGAGAACATTATTATTATTAAAGATCAGATATGAATGTTCTCCACACGTTACCTGAAGGATGCCGTTCATAACTTTGAGAGAACATGATGTATTAATAATGTTATTGTTGGAGAATGTTCTGAAGAATATTTGTTCTGGGAATGTTTCCTGTTGTAAATATCTCTTTTATAACCAAAGGTCAAATAAGTGCATTCGTACGATTGAATTTGACTCTTTCCTTGTCTCCCGCCGTCTAGATAAATCTGCTGCTGTCTGTGAAATAGCCCAGGAAGCTCTTCTTCCGTCTCGGACCACGTCAGCGCCGGGAAATGATTCCTTCTGGAGATAAACACGTCTTTATATCTAAAGACTGCTTCTTCTGTTTAGCACTGAGCCCAAATCAGTGTGTACAGATTGAAATGAAGCTGCATCTGTGTTGATCGGCACACACACACACACACACACACACACACGGTCCGCTGGGGGCGCTCGTGTTCGAGGCAGATCACTGAAGGAGAACAGAGCAAATAACTATTTATATAATAGCTGATTTATGGTTCTTTTTAAAGGAAAATGTGAATTCTGTTATTATTTAGTCACTCTCGTATCATTTAAAGAGACAGTTCACCCAAAACATCATGTTATTCCCGACCTGCTTCCAAACCCTGAACACAAGAGATGATGCTCCCATTGACTCTCATTATAGTTCTGCCACACAATGGAAGTCAATGGGAACCAAAACTCGTTTGTCTTCCACAGAAGAAAGTCATACAGGTTTGGAAACATCAGAGGTCAATAAATGATGACAAATTTAATCTTCGAATGGATTATTCTTTTAAAATCTACATGCTACCCTTGTTTTGTTTTCTGAGGATTGTTTGAAGAATGCCCATGCAGCTCTTTTACATCAAAAACCATAACGCATGCATATGACTTGTGCATTATATTCCAAGCTGTAATATCGTTTTAAACATCCATGCATGTGTGCAATGATATGAGGGTGAGTTACTAATAACATGATTTTCATATAAAGCTGAATTATTTCTTGAAGCTCCCCTGTATGCGTCAGGCTAATGATGCATGTCCTCGTTTTCTTCCTTCGTTCTGGGAGCTTCAGTTGCATTATGGGAGTTTGGTTCATCATCTGTCAAAAACATCCTCACGTCTTGGACTTTTTTTTGTACATAAATCTATAAGATGGGCTTCCTGTTTAACACGAATGACCCTTTTCTGTTTCGTTCTGTTGGAGTGATTGTGATGAATTCATAACTAACGCTGAAGGTTTATTACACGTTTTGCGTGATTTATTCCTGTAGTTTTTCTAAATAATACACACATGTATTCACAAATTCTCCAGGAACTGAAAGATATGAAGCTTTATAAGGTGGAAATGAAATTTAGCTCATTAAACATTGATTAAATCCTTTATAAAAATAATCTCTTTTGTATTTCATATCTTTTTTTTTTTGCTTTAGGGCCAGCATAAATCTTGATTTTCTGGTGCATTCTGGGAATGGCATTTCCCTTGATTCAGTAAAAGCTCAACTGAAGAGAAGAACTTCAACACTTTCTGAATGCCTTTCATTCCTAACCTTTAACTGCAATAATGCTACAGTCGCTGATTTATGAAACTAATAATTCTGTAAAGCAGGCTGCATTAAACATGCTTGAAGAGCAAACCGGATAGAAAACTCATGTTCAGTTTGAGTAATCGTCTTCATGCACCAGATAATCTATATTTACAGCATTATACACGCACTTTATTAGTAGTGGTGTTTACTATTATTGCTCATAATAATATTAGAGATGTTACGAAATACTAAGTATTGAAAACATGATTCATCCAATCGTATGCTCAAAAAACTTTGGTTAAATTAAGTAAATCATTTCCTTAATGTCTTATGTCTTAAATGTTTTGTTTAACCCATATTGATGTTTTTCTGTCAGATAATACGTAAAGACGGTTATGTTCATGATCATATAGGGAGGATGTAGTCCCAACACAAAATGATGTTCAAGAATCGTTGCTTGAGCTCATTTTGGCAAAATAATACATTCAAAACTAAATTATACAAATAAAAAAATATATAATTACAAACTAAAATATAAATAATAAAGAAAATAAACAGCAAAAAGTGAGTCATGAGTAGTATTATTTTAGTAATAAATTCCAAACAAAAATTTCATTTTAAGTTTGAGTTAGTTTAATAAATATTGCATTGACAACTATAGCTGATATCAATCTAGTTTAATTTCTTATGTATGTTAAATACATATTTGTATATTATACAGTTTTAATTTTTTGAATAATTGATTTAATATTTAAATGATTTCAGTTGTGGGTTTTTAATGGTTCTAGTTGGTCATTTTCAGTTAATAAAGTAATCCGGTGCACAATTTTAACCTGATGATCATTTTATATTTTCCTTTTTCAATTTGAAAGTTATAGTAATTTTGTGTTTTTGACATGTATTTTTTTTTAATAAGTTTATATAGTTTTTATTCATTTTTATTTCAGTTCTAGTTATTTTAGTACGTCAAATTTAATTTCAGCTATTTGCTGAGGCAACATTTCTAATTTTCATGTATTTATTTTATTTCATTTAATGTTATTTCAAGCAACAGGTTTTTTATGGTTTTAGCGTAACTGTAAAAACACTGCAGAACGTGATCAGATGCACCATTTTCACCTGCTGGACCACAAAAGAGGTACAAACGGTGATCCCACAGACATGCATTGAAACCTGAGCCACGTCTGTAGACCAGAAGATCAGGTCCCAGAACTGCTGAGTTATGAACAGACAAACGCAGAAATGTATGCTCTTCTTGGACCGTTCAGCGCTGATTGCTGTGTGGCTTGTTTTGACGGGTCTGTGATGTGGCCAGATGTTGATGCATCACACTAACAGCTGTCCGCTCTGAGATCTCTGAACACATCCTTGAAAACCCTGGAGATCATCTGCTGACTGAAGATCCAGATGAGCTCTCGTGGCATTGCAGAAAGTGCTGGTTTATTGACAGAATTGCGGTGCTCTGTGGTTTAGTTTGTGACTGCTGTTAATTAGTTTTTGTTTCATATTAAATCAGCCTTTTCAAAGGAATAATTCACCAAGAATAGTTCATATTTTTGTAACTTGACCTCTGCTTCGTGTGAGGAACAGATCAGATTTAAGCGTTTATTCACTAATAATCTTGCACTAAAAACTTTAATGGTCTTGAAAATAAAACAAGTACATTTTTATATATGTATTTTATTTAATACGTTTTATTTCATGTCAGTTAATTTTTTTTCAAGCTACATTTTTATGAATTTTAATATAGTTTTAGTTATTTTAGTACATCAAGTGAAACAATGAAAATTAGAAATGTTGCCTAGACAAGTAGATGAAATAAAATAAGTTTAAACATGTCTAATTTATTTCAAGTTTAAGTCTAATATATGTTTTATTTTATTTCAGCTTTATTTCAATTAACAAAAATATTTTATTAATAGTTTTAGTTAACGATAAAAGCACTGGTGTAAATTGCACACAAAAAATCTGATTATATTTTATGCCATTTTAATTTAAATACTTTAACAAACTACATTTCACAATATTTTGCTGTAATATGACATACAATGTGAATGGTCCCATTAGATCTATTACAGCTTTTCACTATATATTTTAGGGAAGCTTATTGTTACCCAACAGGTTTTACTGTAGTATTTAAACAGGTTACATGTCATGCAACATATTCGTATCGTTACATTAATAGAGGTTAAATGTCTGAAGCACCAGTATTCTGATGCGAGAGGAGTCTGGAGTGATGTCATCGAGTCTGGAGTGATGTCATCGAGTCTGGAGTGATGTCATCGAGTCTGGAGTGATGTCATCGGGTCTGGAGTGATGTCATCGGGTCTGGAGTGATGTCATCGAGTCTGGAGTGATGTCATCGAGTCTGGAGTGATGTCATCGAGTCTGGAGTGATGTCATCGAGTCTGGAGTGATGTCATCGAGTCTGGAGTGATGTCATCGGGCCTGGAGTGATGTCATCGGGCCTGGAGTGATGCCATCGAGTCTGGAGTGATGTCATCGAGTCTGGAGTGATGTCATCGAGCCTGGAGTGATGTCATCGAGCCTGGAGTGATGTCATCGGGTCTGGAGTGATGCCATCGGGTCTGGAGTGATGCCATCGGGTCTGGAGTGATGCCATCGGGTCTGGAGTGATGCCATCGAGTCTGGAGTGATGCCATCGAGCCTGGAGTGATGCCATCGAGCCTGGAGTGATGTCATCGGGCCTGGAGTGATGTCATCGGGCCTGGAGTGATGTCATCGGGTCTGGAGTGATGTCATCGGGTCTGGAGTGATGCCATCGGGTCTGGAGTGATGCCATCGAGTCTGGAGTGATGTCATCGAGTCTGGAGTGATGTCATCGAGTCTGGAGTGATGCCATCGAGTCTGGAGTGATGCCATCGAGTCTGGAGTGATTTCATCGAGTCTGGAGTGATGCCATCGGGCCTGGAGTGATGCCATCGGGTCTGGAGTGATGCCATCGGGTCTGGAGTGATGCCATCGAGTCTGGAGTGATGTCATCGAGTCTGGAGTGATGTCATCGAGTCTGGAGTGATGTCATCGGGCCTGGAGTGATGTCATCGGGTCTGGAGTGATGTCATCGGGTCTGGAGTGATGCCATCGAGTCTGGAGTGATGCCATCGAGTCTGGAGTGATGCCATCGAGCCTGGAGTGATGCCATCGAGCCTGGAGTGATGTCATCGGGCCTGGAGTGATGTCATCGGGCCTGGAGTGATGTCATCGGGTCTGGAGTGATGTCATCGGGTCTGGAGTGATGCCATCGGGTCTGGAGTGATGCCATCGGGTCTGGAGTGATGCCATCGAGTCTGGAGTGATGTCATCGAGTCTGGAGTGATGTCATCGAGCCTGGAGTGATGCCATCGGGCCTGGAGTGATGTCATCGAGCCTGGAGTGATGCCATCGGGTCTGGAGTGATGCCATCGAGCCTGGAGTGATGTCATCGAGCCTGGAGTGATGTCATCGGGCCTGGAGTGATGTCATCGGGCCTGGAGTGATGTCATCGGGTCTGGAGTGATGTCATCGGGTCTGGAGTGATGCCATCGGGTCTGGAGTGATGCCATCGGGTCTGGAGTGATGCCATCGAGTCTGGAGTGATGTCATCGAGTCTGGAGTGATGTCATCGAGCCTGGAGTGATGTCATCGAGCCTGGAGTGATGTCATCGAGCCTGGAGTGATGTCATCGAGCCTGGAGTGATGCCATCGAGCCTGGAGTGATGCCATCGAGCCTGGAGTGATGCCATCGAGTCTGGAGTGATGTCATCGAGTCTGGAGTGATGTCATCGAGCCTGGAGTGATGTCATCGAGTCTGGAGTGATGTCATCGAGCCTGGAGTGATGTCATCGAGTGATGTCATCGAGTCTGGAGTGATGTCATCGAGTCTGGAGTGATGTCATCGAGCCTGGAGTGATGTCATCGAGTGATGTCATCGAGTCTGGAGTGATGTCATCGAGTCTGGAGTGATGTCATCGGTCTGTGATGCTGAATGTGAACTGATGGAGCTTCTCAAGGCTGGAGGAACGGGTTGGATGGACGTGAACGTGTGTGTGTGGCTCTGCATGAACCCTCAAAGCCCTGAGATCCGCTTTCAGACGATATAAATCAGCAGCAGCAGCCGCTGTAACGGCTGAAGGACACAAGGTTAGTCTCTTCAAAGTCTGATGGGAAGAAAAGAAGATGGGATATTATTTGCAGAGGATTTGTGTTTCAGGGACCGTCTCATCTGGGTTTGCTTTAGGACTCAATTGTACTTTGGCGAACCAAAACTACTAAAATGGATACAAACGTGTAAAAGTGCAAGCAAATGTATGTTGGGACGTAACAGCAGACATTTCATTATTTGGGCAAATTTATTGCTAGGGATAATTTAGCAGTGGCTGGATATTAGTAGGGGACATGTCACAGCATTTCTACCAAATATTACACCATTTAAAAATCATAACAAGCGATGTCCGACTTTGGAAACTATATTTATTTTCTTAAATATAAAGATTAATGAGTTACTCCAAATTTCACAAAAAGCTTATGGATGTAATTATAATATAAATCAGACACTGAAGTGAATTGCTGTTTTTTCTCTTCTGAGGAAGATTCATTGACTTAAAGCTAAATGTCACATACATAAACACAAATCTGGATCTGAATCTCTTTTCTTTATTCAAAGTTGATCTAGAAAAGTTCTGTTCATCCTAAAGCTGTGAAAACCATAGTTTAACTACGGTATTTGTAGTCAAACTGTGGTTTTACTAAAACATAAATACATAAAACATGGTTACTACATACATTTTTATTAAGGGTACATTTTCTTAAGAGATTAGTATATGTGTATACTTTTTTCTTTGTTTTGTTTTTAAACTGTACTGTTTTAATGGTTTTATGTTATGTACTGTTTAATAATGAAACAAATTAAGATTTGGGCTCCGAAGTGTCGTCTGAAACTACGTCACATACAGTATGTTCCCCTCACCATCACAGCATGGAAATACTAATAAAATGTAGTTTTGGAAAAATACTTTGCGTTACAAATTTGTATATTATTTGGCTTTCTATTAATGTAACACAGCCGTCTGCAGTCTCCCCGTGGCTTACATTATTAGCAGTTTCAAATTAGCAAATCAAATGATTCGTAATCCAAGCTCCGAATCCATTCTGAATAATGATTCGCGCACCATCATTTCAGATCGTGACTTCGTGATTCCTTCAGTTCATGAAATGATTTGTGAACCCGCTCCGATGTTACGATCTAAATCAATTGATTCGCAAACCTGCTCTGAAGTCCTGACCTAAGTTAATGTTATAAATGTTTGAGAAATTGTTGTATCTGATTGTATTAGTGTCGATAAAGTGATAGTCGGTGTAAAAAGTGCAATGTCAGAAGCAGATGAACAACATAAAGATAAAGAAGGTAAACTTTATCATTCAGCTGAATGTTTCAAACGCTTCGGCTCTTATATGTTCTTACTCCGCTCATGTATTAAATGTGCTTTCTTGAAAGCGTACAGTTTTCTATTGTATTTCTTTAACTTCTCAGGTAATATCAATGGTATGAACTATTTCAGATGTGACTAAAATTACAACATCAATGGTTACATATATATATATATATATGCAGTATATTTAAAGGGGACCTATTATGCTCCTTTTTACAAGATGTAAAATAAGTCTCTGATGTCCCCAGAGTGTGTATGTGAAGTTTTAGCTCAAAATAACCACAAAATTTGCCACTTTTATGGAATGAGCCAAAACACTCTGATATTGAGTATGTTTCTTTAAATGCAAATGAGCTGTTTCTCCCGGAGAAGAGGGCGGAGCTTTAAGAGCTCAAGCTAGCATTAGCAGTGTTAGCCTTTGCAAATAAACATTCCATGATTAGTACAAGCCAGTAATCTTTACAGAAAACATCCAGTTTCAAAGTCAGTCATCTGATTGTACTGTGCATATTAAATTCGAGTTTATGAATTACACAGACAAGGAGCACAGCGTGATAACAAATAACAGTCACACATTTTTTAGAATATAAAAAAATGAGTGGGTGGATTTTTACCATTATAGGCTGGTTGTTTTCACACACTGCGGCCACACGACTGTGTTCAAATACCTTATAAAAGTGATTTTTGCATAAAAGTTCCCCTTCAATTGTCAGATCAGTTATGCTAGGGATGTTTTAATAGTGGCTGGATATTGGTATGGACGTGTCATAGCATCCGTACTAAATTCCTTGACCGTAACAAGGTAAAACAGTAAAAGTTTTATTGAATGCATGACCTTTGTCATCAACAACAACAACAAAACATCCTTGAAGTCTTTCTTTTTAAACTCAAAAACTCGAGTTATTCTGCTCTTCCAGCTCTGCATGTAATTCTGTGGTTAGTTGTATTGTTTTATTTGCATTTGTGGCTGTTTTTCTCACAAGCGCTGTGTTTTGGTGCCGTGACCCGAGAGTGCAGCAGCGCTGATGTACGGGACGGACGGGATAAATCCATTAGGATGATAGCATGTTGATTGGCCCCTGGAGGTAAAGATGGCTGGCG
>CM050425.1:16396719-16461719 GCA_027564155.1 Gymnocypris eckloni scoliostomus | reverse complement strand
TCTGCCCTTGAATGAAAGAAACCGTTCACTCAAAAATTAAAATGAAAATCAATTCCTCGCCCACATGTCCTTCCAAACCTGGTTTATTTTCTTTCTTATGTGAGAAACACAACTCTTTCTTGCATACTGTAACACACAAAAAGAAGTATCATAACAGTAGTCCATATCATTTCATTTATATTTGTGATTATTATATTTTCCATTTGTAATTTGATTTTAGTTAAAGTTTTAGCTATTTTATTTTATTTAAGGCTATACAAATGTATTTATAAAGTAAAGCACATTTCTTACACTATGTTAATTCAAACTGCTTTACATAAATATTTAAAATAAGTAATCTTAATAGATGCGTAAGAAATAAAAATGACAATAAAAGCAAAGAATAAAAATGATTAGCGTCGAAGAAAAATGAATCGTTTGGGAGCCGTTGAGCAAATAAGGTAAAAATAAATGCATATTATAAGAAAAAATGTAAACAGTAAATAAACGGGTTCGTGAGCACAAAACCAGACCTGATGTTTATTCACTGACGAAATGACTCATTTAATTAACTCATGTTTATTTAAGATAAGTGGTTATGATCGATTTAGTTTAGCTACATTTAAACAAACAAATATAGTTGACTAACTGTCCATTTTTGTTATTAAATGTTGTTAAAATAAATATTTTGCAACCACTTTCCTAATAATAGTATCATTTTTGGTGTTATCAATCTGAAAATATCTCTTTCTGAGCAGCAACATTCATGCAAAGCTCATTCTATACTTTATGGCATTAGTTTATTAATATTTGAGCGATCGAGCAGGTTCAAAGTTGGACCTCATGTAGTGCTTTTCTATTTATTGCTATTAATTTATCGTACAGGTTATTAATCATCATTTTTGTGCAGCAGTATGCATGCAACGCTCTTTCTATGCTGTGTGATATTAGTGTTATATTTAATAATTCAATAGCACAAAATCTGGACCCGATGCCGTGCTTTCCTCGTTATTGCATATTTGTATTAATCTTAAAATGTCAGTTTTTCTACAGCAGTGTTCAGTGTACCCTGCATGTATCATTTAAACGGGTTTGTGAGCACAAAACCAGACGCGATGTCATGTTTTCCTCTTTATTGCGAGTATTCTGTCATACAGGTTATTAATCTTTAAACATGTCCTTTAAGCAGCAATGTTTATGCAGCATTCATTCTATGCTGTGTCGATATTTGGGCTGTAAGCACAGAATATAACTTGATGTTGTGCTTTTCTATTTATTATAAGACAATGAAAGTGTTTTTTGATTTGCGTGCATGTCTAGCAGTTGTTGGGGATCCCAAAACCAAAATATGAATCTTTCATAACCCATAATAGGGGCACTTTGAATGAAAATGAGAAATGTTGATAGAAACCAGCTGCTTTTTTAAATTGTTTCATGTTTTAATTTTAGATTGTTAGTGTTCGTTTAAATCTTAGTTTACATTTGATTAATTATGTGATTTTGTCATTTTTATATTTATCTTTACTATTTGTTTTAGTAATTTTATAACTTAAACTTAATTTATTTCATTTGCAACATTTCTAATTTACATTCAAGGTTTTTAAGTTTGTCTAACATAATTTTTAATCTACTATTTATATTTAAATTTATTTCAGCTTTATTTCAATTAACAAAAATAATTTTTAATAGTTTAATGATAACAACACTGGTGTAAATTGCAACAAACAACAGTGTCAGTGTCTATATATACATCATCCATCCATCTATATCTACATCTGTCAGTTTTGTCAAAAATATATATATTTTTGATTATAGTCCTCATATAGTGTGATCAGTCACATGACATTTACGGCTCAGGTGATTGGCTCAAAATAGTGTGTCTGGAACTGTGCATCCATAAGCAAAAAAAAAATTGCAAACAAAAAAAATGTAATGCAAGGTAAGAAGTATTTATTACTGTAATTATTACTTCATTAGCATGCGTGCCAGAAGTGACTGTGTTTGGGCCGAGGAATAAAATAAGACTAGAGCATTAGCAGAAGCTCTAAATCAAGGTCACTGAGAAGACTGTTAAAGCAGCAGCGGTGTGAGTGTTTGTTTGGGATGATGACTGATGCTGTAGTCAGTGGCACAGCTGTCCGCTGCCTGCTGCGCTTCATCCATTCCCGCTCCGTCTGAGCTGGGCTGGTTTCCATGGAGATGACCCTGTCATCACGTCCCTTCACCTGGGTAAACTAGTGAGTCAGGAGCAGCTCTGCTGGGAGAGAGACAAAAGACAACATACAGAGACAACAACAGCTGAAATCACATTCACATACAGACATAATCTGAGCGATAGACAGATAGATAGAGAGAGAGACAGACAGACAGACAGACAGACAGAGATAGACAGAGAAAGAGACACAGACAGACAGACAGACAGACAGACAGAAAGACATAGAGAGAGAGACAGACAGACAGACAGACAGACAGACAGACATAGAGAGACAGACAGACAGACATAGAGAGAGAGAGACAGACAGACATAGAGAGAGAGAGAGAGACAGAGACAGACAGACAGACAGACAGACATAGAGAGAGACAGACAGACAGACAGACAGACAGACAGACGAGAGAGAGAGAGACAGACAGACAGACAGACAGACAGAGAGACAGACAGACAGACAGACATAGAGAGAGACAGACAGACAGACAGACAGGCAGGCAGACAGACAGACAGACAGACAGACAGACAGACAGACAGACAGACAGACAGACAGACAGACAGACAGACAGACAGACAGAGACAGACAGACAGACAGACAGACAGACAGACAGACAGACAGACAGACAGAGACAGACAGACAGAGAGACAGAGATAGACAGACAGACAGACAGATAGATAGACAGACAGACAGACAGACGTGAACAGTCCTTCCATTCATCTCGTTCATGATGTGTTTGGCAGCGAGTGGATTCTGGCGGAGCTCCAGTGAACATCTGGAATGACATTGAAGCGTCAGAAGAGATGAGCAACAATGATAAGTGTGTGAATGTGCTGCAGACACACGCCGTCATGGACTCTAGATTACAGTGAAACTCTGTGTCGTGACCCGCAGGCGTCTGAATCAGAGATGCTGCCAAGACCTGTGATTTATGTGCGGTACCTGCTTGTAAAAGAGCCGTGACTGAACACTACCATATATATACACACCTAACCTAACAGAGAGTAACACACTATCAGAGAGGATCTGTCTATAAACTGAGAAATATCTCGTGCTAAACTTTTGAAATGCTTTTTCTCAGGTCTTTTCACATGGAGGGGCCTGTCATTGTACTGTTATTACTATGTTTTAATAGTTCAGTCAGGTTCATTAGCGCTCAAACAACAGATAAACCTCCCGATGATGCAAAGAATATCTCATGGAGACCACTGAACACCACAGCAAACAAAACCCCGATGTGTTCTGGACCGGCACGGATCAAAGACGCTTTCAAGTACATCAACAGCATAGTCTCGTGTTTCGTATTCCTGTTTGGGATGGTAGGAAACGTGACTCTCCTGAGAATAATCAAAGAACACAAATGCATGAGAAACGGACCCAATATTCTCATCGCCAGTCTGGCTTTAGGCGACATTTTGCACATCTTGATTGATATACCCATCAATGTGTATAAGGTAACTTTGCTGACTTGTTTTGTGCATTAAAGACGTTGGAATACAGTCTAATTGATTTGTGTTTTGCAGCTGCTGGCGGTGGACTGGCCGTTTGGTGTCGTGATCTGTAAACTGGTGCCGTTTCTTCAGAAAACCTCTGTTGGGATAACAGTACTGAGCCTGTGCTCTCTGAGCATAGACAGGTACGAGTGTTCGTTACTCTTTACTTCATACAGCAAGGCCAGAACCATGTCTTGAGCATTGAGAGAAAATACATCTGATAGATTTTTGAGTTGAGGGGAGATTGTAATGTTCCTTTCATTTAAAGAATTTAAAGGAATTAAGAAATTAATAATATGCCTAAATGGCTCTGTAAAATATTCTTGTCTTGCATATTTAATTGGAAATATAGGCTATTTTTTATGAAAGACAATTTCTATGGATGCCCGTTTCAGCCACGGAATAAAAAAAATAAAGGTAATTGCACTTTTTTATAATTAATACTTTTTTGTCATCGCAATTGTGAATTTATATCTTATTCCGTTTCTAACTTTTATTCTCAGAATTGTGAGAAAGTCAGATATAAACGTAGAAGTGCAAGAAAAACAGTCAGAATTATAAGATAAAAAGTCACACTTATCCTTATTTGTCTATTTAATTTTTATTTCTTGACAAGTAAAAAAGGTAATTGCAAGTTTTTATCTCACAATCCTACATTTTCTTCTTGCAGTTCTGATATTAAAAGTCAGAATTGCAAGATATAAACTTGTACTTTGAGTGAAAAGTCAGTCATTTTTTTTCTGAAATCTGACTTTGCATCTCACATTTTTTATTAACGCCATAAAATAAAATGTAAAAAAAGATTATTGCAACTTTTTTCTTCTCACAATTCTAACGTTTGTTCTTGCAAATGTACGTTTATATCTCACAATTTAGGCTTTTCTTGTAACTTTGAGTTTATATATCGCCATTCTGAGAATCTCAAAAATATAAAAATTACCTTTTTAATTCATTTTTATCCTGTGGTGGAAACAAGCTTCCATAATTTTCAGTTTGCAACCTCAAAATTGACCAAAAACCTATACTGGATAACCTGTTACTTACATTTGTCATTAAACAGCTGTCAAATATGAAATAATTACCTAACATCTTATCTCACACGATCACTGTTCAAATTGAAGCATCTTGCTGAAATCCTCACTAAGCCCGCCTCCTTTGATTTGATTGGTCATCTCAAACGTTTTGACATTGACGAGTGCTGTTAAACTGCTGAAGCAGACCAGACAAATCAATAAATTATGAAAATGGTTTTGTAATCCTATAACAACACAATAATGTAGCGCAGCAGAACTGCATCAATGGGATCAAATGTTGTCCTTCTGAGGTTATTTCAAACTAAAGGAGAAATGTTTGTTGTTCTGAAGGTACCGAGTCGTGGCATCCAGGAGTCGTATCAAAGGTCTCGGGTTTCCCAAGTGGACCGCTATCAAACTGTGTTTAATATGGACGATATCAACATTACTGGCTGTTCCGGAGGCCGTGGCGTTTGATTTGATTACGATGGATTACAGAGGCGAGCATCTGCGGATATGCCTCCTCCATCCGGTCCAGTCCACTCGCTTCATGCAGGTAAACGGAAAAATACTGCAACAAGAGACTGCAGAAATATACGGAGCCCCTAATGGGACACGTGGAGGGGAGGAAAAGTGCTTTCCCGCAATTAGTGCAATGCCATAAAAGCGCACAAGACACAGGCGCAGATGGATCATTTCCCAAATGACCAACGCAATCTACCAAGAGCAGCACATATTAGCATAGGATCCCATACGTTCCTGAGAAACTTTGCGTTTGCCCACAAAACAGCATTTGCTTTCAAAACTTTGCATTCACTTGTAAAACTTTCACGGAGAACGCAAAGTCTCTCTGAGGAAAGCTATTGCTTTGCTAACGAACGCAAAAGTTTTACAGGTAACGCAGTTTCTCAGTGAGCATAATACTTTTTGAGAGAGAATTACGCTCCCTGAGAAACTGCGTTTACTTGGAAAACATTTCCAAACAAGTGGGAGGAAAAACTATATAGTCTTGCAAGTGAAAGTGACATTTTTCAGAGGAACGCAAAAGTTTTTGCGAAAAAAATCTTCCATTGAATTTTTATTTCACCATCACCATGTCCCTTTAGGTGCTCCATAATATTATGTAAAAGGATATTTCACCAAAAAATGAACGTTATATACCTAACAAGAGAATTTGTGCAGGTTTTTCACACAGCTGTTTTCTGTAGAACAACTTTAGGAAAGATTCTCCTTTTGTGTTCCTCAAAGTATGGATTTGAAGTGAAGAAATAATCACAATGTCAACTCTTTCTATACGTGTATTCAGATATATTACATGCAGAAAATCAGTCAAAAGCATTAATAAAGGTTGTGCGATTCCCAGGAACACAAATACTGATTAAAAAAGTATAACCTGAATGCACTGTAAGTCACTTTGGATAAAAGCGTCTGCTAAATGCATAAATGTAAATGAGAAGCAATATTTCACTATGCTTCAGACAGCAGCGGCTGCAGTGAACGTGTGCTTTCTTCATCAAACAGCTCGTGGTTCGAGAGTCTGATGATGATGCTTCCTCAAGGTCAAATAACTCTCTTCTCGTTCTAGTTCTATAAAAGGGCTAAAGACTGGTGGCTCTTTGGGTTTTACTTCATCGTGCCGCTGGCGTGCACCGCTGTCTTTTACTCGCTGGTGACTTGGAGGATTTTAAGCGGAAGCGTTAAGAAGCTGGACAAACACATAAAGCAGGTAAATCTGGGATTTATGAATATGAATGACATAAAACCAACAGACAAACAAAACTGACTCAAAGATGATAAGATATCTGATATTCTCTGACCGTATCTGCTGCTGTCTCTCTGTTAATATGGCTCATATTTCTTAATATTTCTATTTACCTTTATTTTATTTCAGTTTTAGTTTCTGTAATTTTAGTACTTCAACTTATTATATTTCAGTTCACTTCAGCATCTTTACATTTCATTTATTTTTTTAAGTTGGAGTCAATATAAATCTAACATGTATGTTTTTTATTATTATTATTTCAGGTTTATTTAACCAAAATGATTTTTCATAGTTCTAGTTAAATATGCTGGTATAATATATACATAATATACACACATATATTATTATTTTTTTATTATATATATACTGTATATTTGTTAATTTTGATTTTAAATATTTTAGTTTTATTGAAAAATAACACTGGTAGAATTTGTTTTTAATTATATTGTTTATTTCAATTTTAAATAGTTTTATGAATAATAACAGTGGTATAAATAAAAATTAAAAACTATTGATATTATTTATTTCAATTTTAAAGTTTTAATGAACAATAACAGTGGTATAAATCACAAAGAAAATCTATTTTACTATTATGAATAAAATAAAGGTAAATATGAATGAATATAAGCATATTAACAGAGAGACAGCAGCAGATACGGTCAGAGAATATCAGATATCTAATAATCCTTGAGTCAGTTTTGTTTGTCTGATGGTTTTATGTCATTCTGATGACTCTGATGATATTGTATTCAAACATCATCGACATGAAGTGGCCTGGACAGTCCTCTGTCTGGTTCTGGTGTTTGCTGTGATATTGTATAACTCAAACATCATCGGGCTGATCCGTATCTGATCAATCGTCTCTTCTGACACAGAGACATGAAGTGGCCTGGACAGTCCTCTGTCTGGTTCTGGTGTTTGCTGTGATATTGTATAACTCAAACATCATCGGGCTGATCCGTATCTGATCAATCGTCTCTTCTGACACAGAGACATGAAGTGGCCTGGACAGTCCTCTGTCTGGTTCTGGTGTTTGCTGTGATATTGTATAACTCAAACATCATCGGGCTGATCCGTATCTGATCAATCGTCTCTTCTGACACAGAGACATGAAGTGGCCTGGACAGTCCTCTGTCTGGTTCTGGTGTTTGCTGTGATATTGTATAACTCAAACATCATCGGGCTGATCTGTATCTGATCAATCGTCTCTTCTGACACAGAGACATGAAGTGGCCTGGACAGTCCTCTGTCTGGTTCTGGTGTTTTCTGTGATATTGTATCACTCAAACATCATCGGGCTGATCCGTATCAATCCTCTCTTCTGACACAGAGACATGAAGTGGCCTGGACAGTCCTCTGTCTGGTTCTGGTGTTTGCTGTGATATTGTATAACTCAAACATCATCGGGCTGATCCAGTATCTGATCAATCGCCCTTCTGACACAGAGACATGAAGTGGCCTGACAGTCCTCTGTCTGGTTCTGGTGTTTGCTGTGATATTGTATAACTCAAACATCATCGGGCTGATCCGTATCGATCAATCGCTCTTCTGACACAGAGACATGAAGTGGCCTGACAGTCCTCTGTCTGGTTCTGGTGTTTGCTGTGATATTGTATAACTCAAACATCATCGGGCTGATCTGTATCATCAATCGTCTCTCCTGACACAGAGACATGAAGTGGCCTGACAGTCCTCTGTCTGGTTCTGGTGTTTGCTGTGATATTGTATAACTCAAACATCATCGGGCTGATCCGTATCTGATCAATCGCTCTTCTGACACAGAGACATGAAGTGGCCTGGACAGTCCTCTGTCTGGTTCTGGTGTTTGCTGTGATATTGTATAACTCAAACATCATCGGGCTGATCCGTATCTGATCAATCGTCTCTCCTGACACAGAGACATGAAGTGGCCTGGACAGTCCTCTGTCTGGTTCTGGTGTTTGCTGTGATATTGTATCACTCAAACATCATCGGGCTGATCCGTATCTGATCAATCGTCTCTCCTGACACAGAGACATGAAGTGGCCTGGACAGTCCTCTGTCTGGTTCTGGTGTTTGCAGTTTGTTGTATCTTCACATCATCAGGATCCTCTGATCATTTCTTCTGACACAGAGACATGAAGATGCAGCTCTGTCTTTCTGTCTGATATGACAAACACGTGTGAGCTCTAATGATGTGCCTTCTGAGTCATATCATATCATATTCTGGGATGTTTATCTTATTTTTGTCCTCACATCGGGCAACATGATCGTGTCGTATCAAACAATGGCTCAAATGTGGTCAAGTCATATCATATAAGATTCATCAAGGTCCTATTATTTTTATAATTCTTATGTTCATTTATTATTTATATTCTGCTTTATCAATTTCTATGAGATTTCTCAATATTTTATTAATGTACATGTTAGCTCTTCTTTATAGCCACATGTTTAGCTAATGCTTCTGTTCATCAGTTTTCAAAACATTACAGGGTTTATTGCTGTCAGTCAATTTAGTTCACTTATGCTAAATGTTTTATTATTATTATTTTCAAAATATATATTTAATATTACATATGTATGTTGTTATCCAAAAATATTTGATATTTATATAAATATATGATGCATCTATATATATGTGCATGTGTATATAAATAAATCAATATATTTAATGATATTACTTAATATAATATTAATGTGTTAAAATTATTATTAATAGTATTTATAACATTTATGTATGTATATGTGTGTATGTATGAAATTTGATAATTGTATGTAAAATTATAGATATACAGTATGTATATCGGCTATATATATATAAGATAATGATATATTTATAAAATGATATTGAAATAATTAAATGTTTAGATATTTATTTGCTAGTTGTATATTTGATGTATTTATCACATGATATTGTCCTCTTACATAGCTTCAGTATCAGTTAAGTTAGTTAAATATTGTTTATAATAACTGTAAACTTAATTACTCTCCGTGATGAGTATCTTCGTCAGCGCTGGATATTCTCTTGTCTCTTTGTAAATATGATTACATTGGGAAAATATGTTCGTTTGTGCGAGTAAATAAACAATATTCTTATTTATTAACAAAAAAAACTAAAAGCAAAACTGAATTAATGAGCATTTTTATTGGCATCAGCTGTAGACGCTGCACAGAACGTGATTAAACAAGGATCACATCTTTAGATTAGTGGAGGCACACACTGTGTTTACAGATGAATTATGAATAAGTATTACGTATGGCGGGAAATTGCATGTGACAGCAGGTGAAGTGCAGATTCTTTTCATTTCATTCTCCAGACAGACTGAAAAGTTTGAGTTTGACTTTACATGAAAGTGACCTTGTGCACAACATTTACATAAATCATGTATAATGCCTCATGTTAATCTGCTTTGCATAATGTTTAGCGACAGCAGCGTGTCGTGTTATTCTGAAGGTGTTTGGCTGCATTGATTTCTCTGTTCGTTTCTATTACGGCTCATGTTAATAGAGCTTTAATCATAATCCAGCGAGCTCTGTCTCCTCTGACAGGCCACTCTCGCCGCCGCTTGTTATCGTTCATCCGAACCCGTCCTCGTTCAGGAACAGAAGCACAGTTTCGTGAGGTCAAAGGTCACGGAGCCGCCGTCTGACAACAGCCACTCCGTCCAACAAGAGTCTGCATCTGGTGACGATGAGAGAACAAGCGTTCTTCACAAATGTGCTCGTCTTCCAGCGTGTTGTGTTTGATATTTGTGTAAAAACATTGACTGAAAATGTTCTTCTGTTGCATTAAAGTCTAGATACAAGATAACTCGCTATCCAAGGGTTCTTATAGTTCACTAAAACCATCAAAAATAACATTTCATTGTTTGAAATAAGCTTAATATTATAATATACTTAAACATTTTCATTTAGTTAAACTTGTGCATTAAAACAACTAAAAATGAAAGTTTTAAAGAAACTTTTAAAAAATACTAATATAATTATGATACAAAAAATGACAAACACACAACAAAAGTGTCGTGGTACCTCAATGATACTAAAACAACGCCTCCGAAAAATTGTTTATGTAAGTATTTATACACAGAAAATGTGTTTGAATATATATGTCATCGTTTGTAAGTCGATTTGGATCAAGTACGGTGGCTGAGAGAGCTCATGCGCTGCAACTTCAGAAAACACGAGCGAATATAAAAACACGTGCAAATCAAGAAAACAAGTTGTGTTGTGAGTATTTGCTGCGCATGTGTTGTCAAATTAATGTTGTTTTCTTAATTTGCAGGTGTTTTTCTATTTGCATTGAACTCTCTCAGCCACCGTATAAAAGCGTCTGCTAAATTAATAAGTGTAAATGAAAATATAATATATTTGTGTGTGTGTGTGTGTGTGTGTGTGTGTGTGTGTGTGTGTGTGTGTGTGTGTGTGTGTGTGTGTGTGTGTGTGTGTGTGTGTGTGTGTGTGTGTGTGTGTGTGTGTGTGTGTGTGTGTGTGTGTGTGTGTCTGTCTGTGTCTGTGTCTGTGTCTGTGTCTGTCTGTGTCTGTGTCTGTGTCGTGTGTGTGTGTGTGTGTGTGTGTGTATACACAGTATAATATATATTGTATATTATGCATTTGATTTTTCAGGACTTCAAAAGAACAGCATTTATTTTATTTTAGTTTTTTATTTGTTATTTTTATATCTTTTGTGACATTATAAATGTCTTTAGTGTCACTTTTATCATTTTAATGCATCCTTGATGACAAAAAACTTCTATTTATCTCTTAAAAAATCCTACTGACCCCAATCTTCTGAGTAGACGTGTCTTTCTCAGCTGTTTGTGACCTGAGACTGCTTTAAGGCCAGTATAATGCGTGTCTGCTTGTTGTATTATACAGTACAGTCACCGTTACCTCACCTCATTATGGATTATCATCATAACATTAGCTGTTGGCAGGTGAGCCACACATGATCCAGTCCCTCGGGGTTTGTTGACTCAATCCCAGCCGTTACACAAAGCACTGTTTTCCTTTCCCACGCAAATATACAGCGGTCGACACAGGTCATGAATCATCACTCAAACCATCCAGGTGTTAGCCGCGGGTTTCACGGAGAAAACTGTGTAATTGGCCAGACTCGGGTGGATAAATATAGATACAAGCCAAAGTCAGTGGCGAGAGTGTGTATATGTGTCCTGAATAATGAAGTCTCCGCTCAGAAGTACACTTTTGATTAGCCGCTGTATGTCAAAAGCGTGCCGGAAGTGATTAAAGCGCTGAATGTGCTGTTCAAACGTCACTCAAGAATGGAAATGCAGTAAATTGGCGACACCGGTGGGTTTTCCTTCAGTGACTGATTGATGACTAGTCTATTTCTAATGCATTTTTACATGTGTTGTGCATTGGGACACTTTACGGTAGACTTAAGCAGGAGACAGAGCGGCTATGACAGAATGAGGCCAGGAAGGAAAGGGTAGAAATGGTAAAAAAACACCTGGTAGGCCTGTCAAAAGCACAAGACAAGCCGAGATTGGAATATTTCCAACCGCTGCCTGCCTTTGACCCACATGTCTCTCAAATATTAGGATCGTTTTGGCAAATACTGTCAGCTAAATCTGGCTCAGTTCTGTCTGCATGTGAACAAGTGGATGATAGACATGCTTGTGATGTACTGCTTATTACTGGTTCAAGTGCACGAGGAATCCCAATATGATTTAATATGGTGCACATACACATCCATAATCCATTGCCTCTAGAAAAACATTAAAGGGGCAATGAACTGTCTTTTTATTATGAACTGTAGAGGCCCACTTAAAATACCATCAAGATTTTTACATTAAAAATATCATCATTTCTACCTGGTCTCATGGTATAAACGTACCTGGGGGCACTTTTTAAAGAAATGAACACTAGAGGCAGTAAAACTCTGACGCCTTTTACTCCTTTTCACACAAATTTACAGAGTTTTGATTAATAAAGCTTAATTTTCGCACAATTACTTTAAGACTATCATGTTATGACTTCAAAACAATATGAATATGCTGGGAGATTTGAAAACTGATGCTTTTGAATGATGGCATCGCACATATCCAGCCTCATATCTAGTTTTCATAGACGGTATGTTTGATCGGTAGATCACGGAGTACAGAGATGTACTTAAGAGACGAGGAGCTCCGGTTCGAATACCGTGTGACAAAACAGGTTAAATCTGCATTCAAGGAAGTTCAAATCGCACGGTTGAATCAACAAATGTGTATTTATATCAGTTTTGCATGCGTTAACACTATCGGGTAGGTTTAGGGTTGGGTTTGGTGTAGGGCATATTTCAACACGATAGAGCATCAACTTTTAGTGACAGTCCTCTGATATTTAAATTCTGAACCACCGCAATACGTTCCTGAAGCAACGTAATAAAACACAGCAATACGTACCTATAACAGCGTAATAAGAACGTGCCAGGGTTCACGTATTGAACCTGTGTTTTAGCACCACTCAGTGGACATTTATTTTGGAAACTGCAGTGATATGTACTTATTGGTATGTATTTTGCATCTCGTAAAAAGTGCCCCCAGGTATGATTATGCCATGAGAGCAGATAGCATCATTTAAAAGTTATAGGCTATTTTCTGTCCTCTGTTTTTGCCCCCCCCCCCCATCATCAGCTCTGTTTGCAGAGGCGTGGAGGATAGTAGACGCAGAAGTAAACGCCCATGCTGTGATTGGCTAACACTTGTGTATGTTTGACAGAGTACGTCCTTCACAGATGGACGCATAAACAGTACATATCAAACAATCTGTAATAACAGACAAAGTGATAGTGACCACATAATAAAAACAGTTACTCACACTTGTGTGTTAACATTACGGCCGGATCCAAATCGGCTCAGCGTCGTCCTTTAGTTTCAGTCTTTTTAAAAAGCCGGGTCAAATTGTGCCTTGTTTGTAAATGAAGTGAACAAAGGACCAAGTTCTTACTGATGTGGTCTGGAACTTCATTAAAAGTAAAGTTCATTCACTCTTTCCTGACGTTGGGATCAGAATGAATGCAGTGCAATGTGAGACGCAGATGAACACAAAACAGACGAACAACATAAAGTTAAAGAGGATAAACTTGATCATTCAGCTGAATGTTTCAAACACTTCGGCTCTTATGTGTTCTTACTCCGTTCATGTATACTATTAAACATACATCCTTGAAAGTGTGCAGTTCTCTAGCTTATTTACTTTAACTTCTCCGGTAATATAAATGGTAGGACCTAGGCCTGTTTCAGATGCGGAGCAAAATTACTACAGCAGTGGTTACATACACATATATTAAATTGTTAGATCAAAATTATTGCTAGAGACAATTTAGTAGTCGCTGGATATTGGTAGAGCCATGTCCCTATAATGTGCCTACTAAATTATACACCCTTGAAAAATACTAATGTTTTTATTCTATATATGTGTGTGTGTGTGTGTGTGCGTGCGCGTGTGCGTGCGCGTGTGCGTGTCAGTGTGCGTGCGCGTGTGCGTGTCAGTGTGCGTGTGTGTGCATATATATATATATATATATATATACACACATAGTGTATATGTTGATTGAACAACATGATTTGTGTAAAAACCGAATGATGGACATTAATTATTATATTGCTAAAATCTGTCCCCATATGCAAATGTATTCGATATAGGAAGCCAAGTGCCATTTAAAAACTGTCACTAAACATCTGCATGTATAGAACTGGTTTAACGCATGTTGTTTTCATCTCGTGATATGCAGTCAGGCTGTAGTTGGCTGTTTTCGTCCTCCACAGGAGCCGCTGAAGGGTTCAGCTCTTGCTGAAGGGCAAACAGCAGCGGTCAGGTCATTTCTCCAGGTGGGAATTGATGCTGAATCTTCCTGTTAATGGCTCTGAGCTCCTGCCAGTGAGCCACTTACACCACAACGCTGAGGACATGATGCCACACCGGCTTTCCCCGCGGTGGCTCGTTTCCAAGGACTGCAAGTGAGCTCTCAATGTTGCTTTTTAGTCCGATTGGTAAGAATAAACTATTTCTATTAGTACACTCTCTAAAGTTTCAGGAGTGACATCCACGTTTAAACATAAATTACAGCTTTGTGCCTGTACGAAACAAAACGTCAAAGACTAGTGAGATGTAAACATTGATGCACTTCATTTAGTTAATAACAACGTATGGAATATATGTTCTTTCTATTTGTGTTTTATATCAATATGGTAAAAGATCATCCTATATAAATCAATGTGATAAGTGAGTAGAGTCCTGAAATGTGTAATGGATTACTTTACTAACTACAATCTTTGTCAGGTAATTTGGAATCAGTAAAGCAGACTACTAATTAGAAGTAATTTACATAGCTGATTACTGAATATAGCTGCAGTGTGTATGCGGCCTATGGAGCCTAATTTAGCTCTTTGCTTTAATGCCTGAAAAATTAATAATTGTGAGCCTGGAGCACAAAAACAGTGTTAAGTCGCTGGGGTATATTTGTAGCAATAGCCAAAAATACACTGTATGGGTCAAAATTATACATTTCTCTTTTATGCCAAAAATCATTAGCATATTAAGATCATGTTCCATGAAGATATTTTGTAAATTTTCTACCGTAAATAGATCAAAACTGAATTTTTTATTAGTAATATGCATTGCTGAGAACTTCATTTGGACAATTTTAAAGGTGATTTTCTCAATATTTAGATTTTTTTGCACCCTCAGATTCCAGATTTACAAATAATTGTATCTCAGACAAATATTTTTAGATCATAACATAATCATACATCATTTTATTTATTCAGCTTTCAGATTATGTATAAATCTTATTTTAGAAAAATTGACACTTAAGACTGTTTTTGTGGTCCAGGGTCACAATTGAGTGTTTTCATAATTTGGAATCAATAGAATTCTTGTTTGATCCCTTTGGTGATTATGATAGAAATTCCATTGACATATTTGCATGAAGCAGGCATTTTTGTCCAAAGTGACACATTTCATTACTTCTTGCATTCACTGGGAATTGAACCCATGCTCTTGAGCTGCAGTAAAGCATGACGCTAGTAGTATTGTATTGCATCGTTTCTTTCGTATGCTAGGTCAAATCTCTGAAAGCTTTAAACTCATGCATGCTGTGTTTGTGTTTCTGACATGTCACGTTTCATATCTCTCCACTGCCGGTTACTGACAGAATCATAATCAAAACACTGTTTCAGCCTTCGAGGCAGCTTGGGTCGGTTATCAAACCGTCCACCCCAGTGACCGCGGCCGCGCCGTCTCGCTCAGCCAGCTCTCGCGGCTGGAACCTGCAGACTAACGGATAATAATCCATGCATTATGGATGGAAAGACAATGGAATATTCCAAGAATAGTTCACATGCATTAGTGTCTGATTACTTTAAGCATTAGAGGCACAAACATTCTGATATTTATAATGAGACACGTTAGTTAAACTATAATCAAATTCCGTAATTGTTTTTACATTTATGCAGTTTATTTATATTTTATTATTTCTTTCTAGAAAATAAATAATTGTTGGTAAAGGGGTCATATGATGCGATTTCAAGTGTTGCTTTCTCTTTGGAGTGTTACAAGCTGATAGATAGATAAGATCTCCTAAAACGGCTCATTCAAACACCCCCCACGTCTACGTCACGATGTGGAAATATTAGCATAATGCCGAACAAATGTTCACGCGAGGAAAGGAGGAGTGCTTTCAGTAACGCAGTAGTGTTGAAGCAGTCGTGTCAGGGAGACGCTGTGTGTTTCTAGGCGAAAGCTAAAGCACGTTATTTAGCCTTCAGAAAGTAATGCATTCAAGAATCATTAAGATTACTTAAGAGACGACCGTTTCGTGATCCTAGGAGAGGTTTGATTAATTATGTTCCTGTGTGGCTCAGTGGTAGAGCATTGTGTTAGCAGCGCAAAGGTTGTGGGTTCGATTCCCAGGAAACACATACTGATCAAACATGTATAACCTGAATGCACTGTAAGTCACTTTGGATAAAAGCGTCTGCTAAATGCATAAATGTAAATTGATTGGTAAGAGATTGGTAACCTAGGAGAGGTTTGATTAATTAAAATAAAGTGCAAAAACAATAATTTGACAGAAATTGTCATTAAAGGTTTTACAGAAGAAAAAATGCTATCTTACATATTTGTCCTTGTTTCAACTACGATATTTTTAGGTTTAAGTATTAAAATTACAACTGCAGACTAAAATGAATTAAAAATATTGGAATTTTTCAAAAATAATGAAAAGGTCAAAAGCAGCACATAACAAGAGTGCTAAAAATGAAACTAAAAGCTCATTCATAATATTAACTACTACACTGCTTTGAGATTGATATTCACTATTTTCTGAAGAATAAGAAACGGCTGTGTTTTCAGGCCGTCTTTTGTACCATACTCCTGGAAAGTGCAAAATATTTTTCACACACATCTGAAGAGGATGCCATTCATATTAGTGGTATGAGATACTTTAATGAAATCCTCTCTCTCGACGGTTCTCGGGTTAATTACTCAATGTAAAGTTAATTAAACAGTAGGGTTAGGAGCTCCAGAGTTTGGTAAATGGGTGTTTTATAAGAAGTGACTGCAGTCATTTACCAGTGTATTTGATATAATGTAGTTTCCCCAAAAGAGGTGGAGGGGGAAGTGTTCTCACAAGTTATCAAAATCAAATCTGTCCTATGAATTAATTAGAAATGTTCTGTATAATGATTTGCTGCAAATGAGATCAAATATTCATTGAAGTATCTGGGGATCTGCCCACCAGGCTTGGGGCTGGCTCCAAACGCTGTCCATATGGCAGTTATGTGCAGAAGTGTTGCAGAAGTGTTGGTCTGATGCCTGCTGGCAGACGGAGGCAGATCTGCCCGTGACAAATGGCTGCTCGTATCTGATGTGTGTGGAGTGAAAGATAATGAGATTCTTGTAAGTCTTAAGTACAGAACCTGCCCCGGGGTTTGCACTTCAGATCCGCGCCTGCTGTTTGCCTCTAAAGACGCATTTACTTTGTCTTCTTCACAAACTTCAGCAGCACTTCGAGTGCTCTTACTGATGCACAGACCGCTTTAGTTCACAGTTTACTGCTTGTTCTGAGAGACGCTCACGTGCACCGTCTGATTGACTTGTTTTGTTTCAGAGTATTTGCTGTCACAAATCATGTCTGATTTATAATATATGACCCTGGAGCACAAAAGTGTTAAGTCACTGGAGTATATTCGTAGTAATAGACAAAAATACATTGTATGGGTCAAATTATCAAAATTTATTTTATGCCAAATATCATTAGTATGTTAAGTAAAGATCATGTTCCATGAAGATATTTTAGATACACACACAGACTCTCTCTCTCACACACACACACACACACACACACACATGTTGGTTTTTATGGTTTACGGGGACTCTCCATAGGCGTAATGGTTTTTATACTGTACAAGCTGTATGTGCTATTGCCCTATACCTACCCTACACCTAAACTTAGCCCTCACAGGAGACGGTGCATTTCTACTTTCCCCCCAAAAAAACTCACTCTGTATGATTTATAAGCGTTTTAAATTATGGGGACACTGAAAATGTCCTCATAAATCACCTTCTCCTTGTAATACCTATGTCATACCCATGTCATTATACAAATTTGTGTCCTCATAAACCACATAAGCATGCCCACACACACACACACACACACACACACACACACACACACACACACACACACACACACACACACACACACACACACACACACACACACACACACACACACACACACACACACACACACACAAACTGAAATGAATAACAATACAAAAATATCTAAAACTGAAAATAATTTTTTTTATTAAATGTAAATATAAAAATAATATAAATATTTGCAATTACTAAAACTGAAATATAATAGTAAAATCTATTTTCAAAATATTACAAATTAGAAAGCTATTTCAAGGTAATAATATAATTAGAAATGTTGTTTTGGCGACTAACTGAAATAAGTAAATATACTAAAATTGCTAAAACTAAACTGGAAAAAAAGTATTAAATGTAAATATTAAAATAATATCAAATAGTTAAAGTAACATAAAAAAAACTTTACAATCACTAGAACTGAATGAAATCTAACAATAAAAGCTATTTAAAGATCTTCATAGTAGTATACCACTAACACTAACACTGCTGGCCAGAGATGCAGGGTTTGACTCCGCCCACTCCTCCTCCTCCAATCAGAATGTGTTGTGGTCGATCAGTGAGACTGGTTCTGTCTCTTTAAATAGTTCCTCCCTGCGGTTGGGTCAGATAATGTTTCCTCGGATCTCACACATGGGCTGTGGTTTATTAGTTTGGGCTCTTTAGGGGATATTGTGTCTCCACAGCGCCTTAAAGAAAACCATTTTCTTTTGAGTTGTGTGTTTGTTTGTTTTCACTGGCATTATTCTCTAGTTTATTTTCCCCTTATTTACCATTTGACCCGAGATTGATACTCAGTAGATTATACAGATTATTTCACACAGAACTCATAAATAAAATCTAATATTCAGCAGTGTTACTGTATATGCTATATATATATATATATTTTTTTTTATATATATATATATATTGAACTAGATGTTATTTTTGTATTTTCTGTTTTCATTTTAACGTTAGTTAAAATTTTGATAAATCTATTGTGTATTTTTGTTGTTTTAATATTTTTTAAATATTGTTAATATTGTTAAAGCTAAAAGTGAAACTAAAATTAAAACATTAAAAATTACAAATGAACTAAAAATATATAAGGCAACACAATTTTAATTTATTTTAACTTGATGTACTAAAATCATTTAAACAGAAATAAAATCAATAAAATCACAAAGACACAGAACAAAAACTATTGAAATGGGAAGAACACAACAACATTATTAAATGTTTAACTAAAATTAAAATTAAAAATATACAAATTAAAACATACTAAATATTAATAAAACTATAATAGTATCTAAGTTATGCTAAAATAACACTGGTCTAGTTTTTATGCATTTCTATTGATTGATTTTAATTGAGTTATTTGTACTTATTTTAATCATTCAAGTTGAATTAAATGAAATAAGATTATTGATATTTTATTTCATTTCAGTTAATGATTATTTTAGTTCAAATATTTTTGAATGGATTTCGTTTGTTAACTGAAATAACACTTATTCAGTTCTGCTCATGAATATCTATATGAATATTTTATTTCTATAGTGCATAGAAATTGTACACCGCTGCTGTTTTCCTCCATAGAAAGACCGTTCACTGCAAATATCTGCTAAACATAAATACACTTCCAGCATATAGATGATGTCCACGCTAAGAGATATGACTGAAAGCCACACAAGTGCAGTTCTGATTTTATGTGGGCTTTTACAGGAGCAGAATTTGTCATAATAAGTGAGTTGCCATAACATCTAAACACGCTGGAAATGCAGATCATAAACATGCTTGAGTGAGTATCTAGAGCGTGATGTTATTAAGCGGGAGGTAGCCAGCTTTCTCAGCCCTTCACAGTCCCCCAAAAAAGTGATTAAAATGAACCTCCATTCGGCAGGATTGACGACGCTCGAGGTTAATGGACTCGAAGCGGTCCGGTGTCGCCGCAGGGCCCGGAGAACTCCGGAGAAACCTTGAAACAGCAGGACAAATCACACCGGCATGGGGCCGGCGAAGCATGAGATTAAAAAGCATTAAACCGGAGTACCACATCATAGCTTTCATAAATTAGCAAAGCAAAAGATAGGTGTGAAAAAGGCTGACATCACAGCGACTGCGTCGTGCGATCTGGAGTTAAAGGCTTCGTGTGTGTCGATTCAGACGCAGGGCTTGATGGGAAATAAAAGCATAGGTGGCTCACTATGCAAAATAAAATGAATATTGTTTGTTGTTGAGCACAGTACATTTTTCCCTGTTCTGGTTTCTTGATTTTTAACACTTGAAAGCCTGCTGTATATTTGATAGGCCTCTAAATGATCCTTCTGTCGTCTGATGGATAGTTTAGACTGTGTTTTATCCAGTAAAAGCTCTTTCAGTGTCATTGTAGAAACATCCAGCTTCAGCTGCTGCTTCACGTGGCTTTCTGCTGTCAAATCTTGACTGTTTTTTTATCAAATATCTGCAGTCATATCTCCAGATCAACACTTACTGAAGCAGCTCAGCTTTACTTGATTCTCCATCAATCATGTTTTAGTCTCAAATCTGATCATCAGGATCTTCTGAGGCGTTTATTTCCAGAAGCTTTACTTTCACTGTTCCTCAGCGGAGGAATGATCTTCATCTCACATCTTCTGAGGAGCGTTTATTTCTTCAGCATTGCATTGCATTATAAGTTTGGATCACTTCAGTCTCATCTTGCTAATATTATTGGAGATATAGAGCAGCTGATATTTGATAATTGTGTACGTATCTGCTGTACTGTTATGAAGATCTCATTGATTTACATTGCAAGCAGCATTTCATAATACTTTTGGCCAATAATAATACAAGTTTTTGTGTTTCTCTCAAATAGTAACAATAATATTTTGTTTTAATGCAAGGATTTTTATATTGTCTGTTTTCAAGTAAATTTTAAAGTTTTAGTAAATCAGTTTAGTGTTTTTATAATTATAATCAGTTTTTAATGTCCAATAGTTTTTGCATTTTTGTTCTACTTTTAGTTTGAGTAATTTTGTTTCTGTCATTTTTATTAGTTTTTAAAATACATTTATATAGTTTAAACATTTTATTTTAGCTCCTTTATTTTATCTTCAATAATGAACATGTTTTTCAAGTTTTAGTGCTGAATATGTGATATCGTCATCCCTACTAAAACAGCTCAAAGCATAAAGATGTTTGAGAAACTAAAGGACTATAATCACAGATATTTCTCATCATTTTACTGTTACCTAGCTGATATGTAATTATTAACTGATGGGAATTATAAAAAACACAAGAGAGTTTTATGGTTTACTTGCATAATTATATTTGATCATCTCTCATATCTTGTGCAGTAATTTACATTTAGTCTTTAATTCCCTTTTATGCTTCATTATTACATTTGACCTGCTATCTTGTTTACCAAAGTGAAAAATGAATACATAAATGCATCTCTGAATCAAAGTCCTTATATATGCATTTTAATATGGCATATTCATATACCATAGTAAATGCTCCCAAAAACATAGTAAATACTTTTATAAGTGGCATTTTAGCATTCTAGATATGAGTTTTCTCTATTTTCTCTTCAGTATTCAACAGAAAGGCAGTATTTATAAGATGTCTTATGGTTTGCAGGGATGATATCCATCATCTTGCCGGCTCGTGTGATTATTTTCCTCCACATATGGTGTTAGATTAGATTCTGTTTGTGTGAGGAGACACGGACACACAGTCGCTGCTCTTTGGTCCTTTGACTAAATGTTAAAAATAAGCTCTGTTTCAAATCACAGCTTATTCTGGTCAGGAATCGTGTAAAGTGACCAATCACAGCGAGTTTATAAGCATTTACACTGATAAAAAAAACGCCTTGAAAATATTTTCACTAAGAAATTATTAGTACATTTCACAAATAATTAAAAGAAATGGTAAGAAACACATTGTAGTAAACATGAAATACTGAAGTAGAAAGACTAAAATAGTATTTTCTTGTACTCTAATAATCTAATTTTTATGTTTATGAGTTTTATCTGAATATATTTTTATTTTTATGTTTTCTGATATCATTTTTAATTTTAGTTAAAGTTTTAGTAATTTTGTTGTGTTTTGTCATTTTGTATTATTGTTTAATATGTCTGTAAAGTTTTAAAATAGTAGTTTTTAGTTTATTTTTAGATTTTTTTATTATTTAGTCAATTTAGTAATTTTGTTATGTGTTTCTTTACTTACCGTAATTCGTTTTTTTTTTTTTTTTTAAAATTAGTTTTATATAAAAAAATATGTCTCTGTGTTTGTTAAATTTAATCTATTTAGTTTTAGTAATTTTGTTGTTTTAGTAATATTGTTTGTCACATATACAGTATCTCACAGAAGTGAGTACACCCCTCACATTTTTGTAAATATTGTATTATATCTTTTCATGTGACAACACTGAAGAAATGACACTTTGCTACAATGTAAAGTAGTGAGTGTACAGCTTGTATAACAGTGTAATTTTGCTCTCCTCTCAAAATAACTCAACACACAGCCATTAATGTCTAAACCACTGGCTGCAAAAGTGAGTACACCCCTAAGTGAAAATGTCCAAATTGGGCCCAATTAGCCATTTTCTCTCCCCGATGTCATGTGACTCGTTAGGGTAACAAGGTCTCATGGGAGGGAGGGGATCATGCTCTGCTTTAGACATCTTGGCATTCATGGTTCCCTCAATGAACTGTATCTCCCCAGAGCCGGCAGCACTCATGCAGCCCCAGACCATGACACTCACACCACCATGCTTGACTGTAGGCAAGACACACTCAGTTTCAGGGTCTTGGCAAACGTCTTATAGCCTACGCCATCTTTATGTACATCAACATCTCTTTTTTTCAGATCCTCAGAGAGTTCTTTGCCATGAGGTGCCATGTTGAACTTCCAGTGACCAGTATGAGAGAGTGAGAGCGCTAACACTAAATTGATCACACCTGCTCCCCATTCACACGGACACTGGGCCGCAGGGCAGTATTCCAACATGATAACGACCACTGCCTTGCTAAAGAAGCTGAGGGTAAAGGTGATGGACTGGGCAAGCATGTCTCCAGACCTAAACCCTATTGAGCATCTGTGGGGTATCCTCAAACGGAAGGTGGAGGAGTGCAAGGTCTCTAACATCCACCAGCTCTGTGATGTCGTTATGGAGGAGTGGAAGAGGACTCCAGCGGCAACCTGTGACGCTCTGGTGAACTCCGTGCCCAAGAGAGTTAAGGCAGTGCTGGAAAATAATGGTGGTCACACAAAATATTGACACTTTGGGCCCAATTTGGGAATTTTCTCTTAGGGGTGTACTCACTTTTGTGGCCAGCGGTTTAGACATTAATGGCTGTGTGTTGAGTTATTTTTAGGGGACAGCAAATTTACACTGTTATACAAGCTGTACACTCACTACTTTACATTGTAGCAAAGTGTAATTTCTTCAGTGTTGTCACATGAAAAGATATAATACAATATTTACAAAAATGTGAGGGGTGTACTCACTTCTGTGAGATACTGTATATATGCATGCTGATATATTATAAACAAATATATTAGGTGAAAGCCAATGGTTTTGTTTCCAAACCTCATTAGTTATTCTTTGATTAGATTTGTTTTATCAAAACGAAATGGTATGCAATCAGAACATGGCCTGCAATAAAGCACAGAGTCATAACCGATGGCGTAAATCACCTGCAGCAGGGCACGGCACACGTAGCCTATACAAAGATGAGAAAATTCGCTTGTGGTTTTTGGACTTCTTGGAAATATTATTTCCTCCATACATGGTTTCAAGGAACAAACAAATTGTGCCTCGGCGAGCAGCTGGGGCTCTCTGCCCTCGCCGCTTCTGATGAAAGCCCAGGTGTAGTGGAGAGAAGAGAGAGAGAGAGACCTCAGTAATCCTCGGCTGCGGTTGCCCATTAGCACAGGAGCGGTTCGCCGTGTGATTGGCAGACGCAGCGGGTCATCGTGATGCACAAAGTGCTGTCTGTTCCTCGGGCCTGAAGGGCTCTCTGGGAACCAGCGGCTCCCTGGAGCCACACAAACAAGAAAGCAGCTCTGTATCTCCCCACGCCGGTGCTGCACCTATAACATTTTGTCTTTTCTGTGCCACAGGGAGCCCTTTTTATATTTCGCAAACACTTCAGCTGCTGCTTTCTGCAGAGCCGCGGGAATCTGGAGACTTCAAGGCCGCGAGGCAGGGATTTTTCTCCCTTCAGTGTTAACAGGTTATTTCATTGCTTATAAAGATCTATTGGTGTACAGTGGGCTTGCCTTGGTGGATGTTTGTGTGTGTGTGTGTGTGTGTGTGTGTGTGTGTGTGTGTGTGTGTGTGTGTGTGTGTGTGTGTGTGTGTGTGTGTGTGAGAGCGTGTGTGAGAGAGCTGTGTGTGTGTGTCTTTCTGTGTGTGTGTGTGTGTGTGTGTGTGTGTGTGTGTGTGTGTGTGTGTGTGTGTGTGTGTGTGTGTGTGTGTGTGTGTGTGTGTGTGTGTGTGTGTGTGTGTGTGAGTGAGTGAGTGAGTGAGAGAGAGAAATTATATATATTTCTGTGAGTGTACTATACAAAAAAGAAAAAAAAAAGATTTTCTTACCTGAGAAGCAAAATTACAATGCACTAAAATCAAGTAAGTTTTTGCTTTTAAAAACTCTGCAATTAAATCTGAAAATTCAAAGAGAAAAAATATTTGTTTTACCCCATTGGCAGATATTTTTTAAAGCTAGTAATGAAGATTTTTTTTTTGCAGAGTAATTAAACTTGATGTCCTAAAATAAGTCAAACTTAAAAAAAAAAAAACCAGTAAAAACATTTACAGTATCTCTCTCTCTCTCGCTCGCTCGTTCTCGCTCGATATAGATATAGATATATAAACATCCACTAAATTAATCTTATAATCCATTTTAATTTAAAAAAAATAAATGCAGCACCGTACATGACTTTATCTATTAGTAATTGATCATACAATATATGAAAAATGGGTGTTAAATACAGTATCTAATGCAGCCAGATTCATTTCATCATGTTTGCTGAAATTCTGCTGATTTGATTACATTATCCAATAGTCCCCTTTAGAGGAAACTGTCACGTCACCAGTATTGATATAGTGCTTTATACAGTACAGACGTCAAAGCAGCGTTATAGAGTCAAACAGGAAACAGTGTGTCAATAATGCAAGAGGACAATAGAAGACGGTCAGTTTTTCAGTTAAAGTCAGTTCATTATAGATTCAGTGATGTCATGAGCTCGGTTCAGTTCTCTTCAGACAGTATCTGTGCAATCAAGTCCACAATATTGGCAGAACTTAAGTGTCCCCAACTGCAAGCCAAAGGCAACAGGCAAGGAACCAGAAGAGCCAGAAGATCAAAAAACAGGCTATATACTGTATATGCATATGCTTATATATATATATTTGCTATAATCTATATATACAGTTACAGTTGATTGTTATGATAAAAATCATAACTCATGTAAACACTCCAGTCATATCAGTGTTCTAGAAAACTACAGTCTGGTGAATACAATTCAAAACCATTGGTGATGTTGAAATAAGAAATAAAATACACACACAAAAACATTTTTTAGTAGTTGCAATACATTTATTTTAGCTACACACATTTAGCTGACTAACTTAAAAATCACTTACCTTTAAACAAATGTAGTATCATTTTTTTCAGTGCAGAAAGCAAAGCCAATCCACCTTCACGCATGTATATAGTGCTTTCAAATGAATGCTTTTTAAAATACATAAATGTATAAATTAGGAATTATGTATGAACACACAAGCACTGCTTTTCCTAGTTTGGCAACTAGTTCTTAAATTACCACTAATGCACATAGAAATCAATTAATGCAGTGATTTTGGCAATTTGTTTAGAGCAGTGCTTCCCAAACCTGTCCTGGAGGACCCTGTCCTGCACATTTTGTATGTCTCCCTAATCAGACACACCCAATTTAGTTCTTGCAGTCTCTACTAACGAGTTCATGAGTGGAATCAGGTGTGTTAGATAAGAGAGACATGCAAAAGATGCAGGGCAGGGGTCCTCCAGGACAGGTTTGGGAAGCACTGGTTTAGAGCATTATCTCTAAACACTGGTGGAGAATTAATAATAAAAACCCTTTTAGGAAAAGACAGAACTGTGAGAACAGACCCAACAATGGCTGGGCGGTTTCTGCATTCTTGGAGGGACACACATGACTGCTTATTTTCTGCATTGGTCATTGCCTCTACAAATCTGTTCTTGGAGCACACCGCCAGAATCAACGAGATGGATGTAGGCACTGAAAGTACGGCTGGACACACATGATAAGAACCCCGTGGCTTAGAAAGAAGAAAAGAGATGCTGGCTGAAAGCCTGGACCGGGGGCTGGAGCTCATGCCACTTGCTCAAGAAATCACAATCATATACAGAAGACAAAGAGCCAAACCAGAACGAAAAGGTATTTCATCGATGTTCACGCTGCTCTTCTCCATGCAATGACATAAAGACACTATCAAGTGCCATGTAGAAAAACACTAGGAAAGAGTCTGTATGATTCATTTGGCCATATTTCAAGTCTTTTGTGCATTTTTGCACATAAAAAAACGTAGTGTGAAGATGCATTTGATTCAAAACCACTGGTTCTACAACTATATAGTCTACTTTAATACTAGAAACAGTGCAGGCATCATTTCATCTGGCTTTTATCATATCTTTGACACACCTTATCAAAGTATACAGTTGTTTTTGTGTGTAAATGCATTTATGCTTTAACCTCTGAGCAGCATTAAACATTCTTTGTGTTGCAATGCAGAATAAAAGCCAGACTAAATTACGCCAGCTCTAAAACCTGAGCATAAATTAGCAGAGCTGGCAGAATTTAGTCTGGCTTTTGTCCTGCATTGCATTTTACACAGACTTTTGAGATAGTATTTTCACTTTCCAATGCCAAATTTACACTGCATAGGTGGCATAAAAGCGCTTCTGAAAGGGCATTTAGGTGTTTTTACACAGACCCTGCTCAGAGATGGCATAAATGCAATTCCACACAAATTATAACTGTATGCTTTAATACTACAGGTTAAAGTGGGTCAGAGCTGGTATAATCTAGTCTGTCTTTTATTATGCATTACATCTTTACACTGAATTTTGAGCAGGCACAGAGCTGCCTTAAGTTGTGCAAAGAGATTTGAAGATGCAAAATAAATTTCAATGTAGCAATAAGTAATTATTAAAGTATTTTTTATTATATTAGTCAAGTCTCGTGTGCACTTTGCACGAGCAGTTGCTCTCTAGACTGATCTCTAATGAGGTTTCATGTTAGTAAGGATGGCTATATGGGCAGTAAACAGCAAGACATGCACTAGATATTGAAGCAGGGTCTAAATAATAGAATGAGCCCGCAATTAAGATGCGAATGATTTCATCTTATTTTCCACCCATTGTTTATGTAATCTAACACTTCTTTGTGCATGCACATTGCCAGACCATTAGCAGAAGCAATTATCCGTCACCCATTAGTGCTCTTCTTCTTTTCTAGCCCAGACAGACATGAATGAGGGTCTCTGATGACATCACTGTCAGGTAAGAAAACCTGTCTCACATCTTTAATGACCACGAATCATCAGGAGGTCCTGGATATGTCACGCTTGTCACCTTGCTTTAAGTGCGTCTGGCAAGCGTGGGTGCTGGATTAATATTATATAGCCTACGGAAAGACTGTCATATCAGCGTGAAAAGCAGGGCAGATTTCTCATTTTATTCCCCACACTGAGCGAGCAGATAACATCCCTGTTGACTACATTCACGATTCTATAGAAAAGAAGCTAAACACATAATATGTGATCATGCCATAAAGGACCTTGACATGACACGGAGAGCTCTCGTATCAACCTGACTGTACATATTAATAAACGGACATATCGATTTGAGTGTGGAAGAACTCATTATGTGAGGAGAAAGAGTGTTAAATGAAGCTAATCGCTTGAATGAGACGGTTTCACATCTCCGAGCAACGACAGTAATGCGTTTCATTCCTGAGTGAATCAATGAGTGATTGAATCATTCATTCAACTGATTCGTTTAAACATCGATTCACTCGGCGATTCGTTGAAAACCGTTCAGGTCAAGTCACTTTATACTGCGCTTTTAACCATACAGATTGAGTTCAAGCAGCTTTACAGTAATAAATATGAAAATAGTGAGTAATAACCCACATGAAACATACTATAGTAATTTATAGTAAATGCTATAGTGTTTTTGAACCATACTGTAGTAAAGTGTATTATACTTGATGTATTATAGTATTTACGACACTTTGTGAATGAACAGCATACTGTAATATTAACTATAGTGAACTGATAAACTGTAATACTGTAGTTTTACTACAGTAAACTGCAGTGTATTGTAGTATAATATATAGTTGTAGAAAACTCAGTACATTATTGGGTCAAGTAATTTGTTTATATTACTATAGTTGTTATATTACCACAGCAACTATAGAATTACCACAACAAATGAATTAGTACTTTACTATAGTATGGTTCAAAAACACTATAGTATTTTTTCATGTATGCAAAAGGTCAATAGTAAACACTACATTTTTAGTTAGAGTCAGTTCATCATTGATTCAGTGTATAGATTGATCCAGTTCAGTTTAACTAGTATCTGTGTGAACAAGTCGATGATATTGCTGAAATAAATGAAGTGTCCCCAACTAAAGCCAGAGGTATGTGTGTGTGTGTGTGTGTGTGTGTGTGTGTGTGTGTGTGTGTGTGTGTGTGTGAGATGTGTGTGTGTGTGTGTGTGTGTATGTGTGTGTGTGTGTGTGTGTGTGTGTGTGTGTGTGTGTGTGTGTGTGTGAGAGTGTGTGTGTGTGTGTGTGTGTGTGTGTGTGTGTGTGTGTGTGTGTGTGTGTGTGTGTACGCACATGTGTGTACGTGAGCAGAGTGTGTATGTGTGTGTGTGTGTGTGTGTGTGTGTGTGTGTGTGTACGTGAGTGTGTGTACGTGTGAGTGTGTATACGTGTGTGTACGTGTGTGTGTGTGTGTGTGTGTGTGTGTGTGTGTGTGTGTGTGTGTGTGTGTGTGAGTGTGTGTACGTGTGTGTGTGTGTGTGTGTGTGTGTGTGGGGCTTTATTCAAAGTCTGATTGTGCAGAGGACTCGTCTGTTCCGTGGTCTTGTCCTGATGGCCGTCTAGTTGACCTGGTCTCCGCTGACATGCAGGGCTTTATGAATACATAGTGTTTTGAACTAATCGGTTGAATGCAATGATGTATCGCTGTAACTTGCAGAAAGTTTCACAGTAGCGCAATTATGTGTTATTAGGCCAATACTGTAGTGATGTAAGAAGCACAGCTCACACAGAAATAACTTTAAATCAACTGAAATGAAGCTTTTCAAAAACGATTCACTATTTTGATCCTGCTGGTCAAAACCTGTAAGCTAAACTTGTGTCATTTTATTAATGTGCCAAACAAGGTCAATTAGCAATTAAATATTCTCCTTTCTGTATTATTCACGCATACATACTAATATTACATTTTGAATGAATCAACAATAAACGTACATTATTAAAATGACCCGAGATAATAGTTAAAACTACCAGACATGCATTGATCAGTTTAACCATAAACATATAACATGTTCAACAGATTAATTTAGGGGCGTTCTGAAATGTGGGCCTTTTGAAATGTTTCGAATCGACTCGTTTGCTGAAATCACATGACTTGGCGAGTGTTTGATACGTGCTCCAAATCATTGGTTCGAAACAAATGATTCACAAATGTTTCAACGCTTCAAGTTGCGGTGTTTGGAAAGCTCACTAAATTAAAAGCAAGCAGTTGTGAAATCTACGTGAGGAAATCTTTAACCTTCACATATAAAATACTATGGAAATTAATAGTAAATACTATAGTGTTTTTGAATCATACTATAGTAAAGTACTTGAAATAATTTGTTGTGGTAATTCTATAGTTGCTGTGGTAATATAACAACTATAGTAATATCAACAAATTACTTGACCCAATAAAAAACAGTTTTCTACAACTATAGGGTACACTACACTACAGTTTACTGTAGTAAAAACTAAAGTATGCTACAGTATTTATTACAGTTTATCAGTTCACTATAGTTAATACTACAGTATGCTGTGGCATTCATTGACAATGTCTTTTAAATACTATAATATATATACATTATAATACACTTTACTATAGTATGGTTAATATTTACTATAAATTAAATTAAATTAGTATTTTTAATGCGGACGCCTTAACCGTTTGCAAACACTAAGCTATCCTATCTTTCTGTTAGCTTATATCACATGTGTGACCCTACCACAAAGTCACAAAAGAGTGATTTATGCATCATCTGCCATAAACCATTGATTTATGGTTTGTAAGGATATGACAATATTTGGCTGAGATACAACTATTTGATAATCTGAGGGTGCAAAAAAATCTAAATATTGAGAAAATTGCCTTTAAATTTGTCCAAATGTATTTCTCGGCAATGCATATTACTAATCAAAAATAAGTTTTGATATATTTGTGTTAGGTGATCTTTAACACAATATCCTAATGATTTTGTGCATTAATTAAAAATCAATAATGTTGATTCATACGATGTATTGTTGGCTATTGCTACAAACATGCTTAAGACTGGATTTCTGCTCCAGGGTCACATATGTACTGTAGTTATCGTGTGGGTGTAAATGTTAGAAAACCCATATTTATCAAAGATTTTGAATACCCCATGAACTTGTCACTATAGGATACAGTCAATGCACATCTCAAAATAAGTGTTATTGCATAACAAATAGATAAACGCCAAATCCTTGGAGAGAGAAGAACTGTCCTGTCTGAGAATAATGTCTGAACATGTGCTCGAGGCAGTGTGAGTTTGCTCTCTTCTGACATGGACATTCATAGACACTAAAGTCAATCTGAGACAACAGCAGTGTGACTGAAACACGAATGCTATCACAGAAGAGCTTTCTCTAAAGAGAATTTCTCCTCATTAGCGTGCTCGTGTGAAAACAGCGTTACGGGTGCAGAAATGTGCTTCATACATCATTCAATCGAAATCGCTCTTGCTGCTTTGTGTCCTGCCTGTTTGTGGAAAAACAATAAATAAATAAATGAAGACAGACCAGACAGCCTTCAAATTACTGAAGTGGATAAGGTTGTTTTTATATTTGAAATATCATATTTTATTTAATGACTTTCGCAGTCACTGTAGCACAGGACTCGTGTTAGTTTAAGATGAAGCAGCAGCGAGAGAGAGACAGAAACTTCTCTCCACAGATAGAGAAATGCTTCTGCTTTTGTGCATTTTCATCACAATTTATTGTCAGCATCACAATTTGTGACAAATGAAAATCTGACTGTACAAAAAAAAATGCATGTACTTTGTCACTCGTTTACTTGCAAAATGAAGCACAGCTATGTCCGATTGTGCTCTACTTTCTATTTCATTTTCTAAAACCCACAATTGTTTATTTCTAATTTAAATGGGAAAGAAAGCATCCTAGATTTTCACATATGTCTAAAACAAAGTCATATGCTCTTCATTTTAAACCTGAAAGTATATTGTGGGAGGAAAGCTGTCATCAAAATACACTAAAACCATTTAAGATGAGCTCAGAAGGTGTTTGCTTTTCTCTTTTATGAAGGTGTAGTACAGTTAAATCTGGCTGTACATACCATTTAATATCTCAGTGGGTGAATTCATGGATTAGCCAAATGATTACTAGCAATCCAAGCCTGAGCTTAATGAGTTATTAATGCCCACGCAGAGGATTTCGTGAAATTAGGTTGCACCTCTCAGACACCAGATGATATTAGGTTCATGCAACTCAGTGCTTGTTAAATGCCTGGAGGCTGTGGAAATATCATTTTACAGTTTGCATTTGACTAAATGCAATGCAAATATTTATATATATGTAGTTCAAGTAAAACTGAAGTGTGTTATTTCTACGCCGCTTGCAATACCAGACAGAATTGCTCAAATAATGACTCAATCAAACACTGTCTTCTGAAATGTAATTTCCATTTATGTTTGGTTCCTGAAGTGGCTCAGACATAACACAAGACTCATTTAAGTGTATATAAATCATCTTTTAATAGTCCTGAAAACATCTGTCTGATACTCAAAACTACATATCCTCAACTATTGTTAGGTATGTTTGTTTGCATATTAAAACATCTTTTATTAAATAAGTTACATTGGAGGTTTACTTTTGTTGAAAATACATATTTATACCTAATTTTCCAACATTTCGAAACCCACATCCATCAAATATGATTTGAACATGAACTTGAATGTTCTCAAAATCTCTTTTATTGCATGTATTTTACAATAGGCATTTTATTAATGCAATGCAGATATTTATTTGCATGTAAAGCTGTTGTTTTTCTTTGCCGCTTGCGACCAAACAGAATTGCAAAAATAATCTTCCACTTGATTTGCAGTTTAGTTTGGTTCTCAGAAATAAAACACTACATATTTAAGGGTGTACAATTAAAAAAGCATCTTTTAATAATCCTAAAACACATGTTATTCAAAACTACATATTTTAACTATTGCTAGGTTAAAGTTTGTCTATGTTCAACTATTCTTCCATTTACATTGGAGGTTTACTTTAGTTGAAAACGCCTCAGTTGGGCCTTCAGCTGGTGACCAGCAGAACCACGAGAGCTTAGACGAGACCCATCACGCGAGCGGCCCACCAGCGGCACGGCATGATGACCCTGCAAACCCGCCGGCATCCGTGGTAGTTGTAGGGCCACGGCCAGTAGCCCCCGAGAGGCTCACACACCCGCTCACAATGGCTGTAACTGCGATGACATTCAGTGCAGCAAATACCACGATGGTCCAGCATGGGATCGAACACCATGTGCCCCTCCGAACCCTCCTGATTCCTCTGGAGAGAGAGAGAAGAGAAGAGAGCCTGGTTCACTCGGTGCTTGTTTTAAAAGCCTAGTATTTCTGTGTACGATTATATGTGCTGTAGTTTATACGGAGCAAAAGCTTTGAAAGAAGTCTGTTATGATCATCAAGGCTGCATTTATTGGATTGAAAATACTGTGAAATGTGATTACAAAAATACAGGAAAACCAGTAATATTCTGAACAATTTAAAACAGCTGTTTTCTATGTGAATATATCTTAAACTGTCATTTATTTCTGTGTATTTTCAGCATCATTACTGCAGTCTTCAGTGTCACATGATCTTCAGAAATCATAATAATATACTGCTCAAGAAACATTTCTGATTATCATCAATGTTGAAAATAGTTGTGCTGCACATTATTTTTATGGAAACGGTGATACATTTAGTTTTTTTCAGGATTCACAGATGAATAGAAAGTTCAAAAGAACAGCATTTATTTGAAACAGAAATCTTTTGTAACATTATAAATGTCTTTAATATCACTTTTGGTCAATTTAACTTGCGATACCAACAAAATATTAAGCAGCATACATGGTAATAATTACATTAAAATAATATTAGATTATAAATGTTAAACATTTTTGCACATCTTATTGTTTTGCACTTTTTATTCTATTGCACATTTTACTCTTATTTCTCTTTTTTTACCATATATATGCTCTTGTGTTGTGTTACTTTTATTTTTATTCTTTTGCACTGTCCACTGAGCGGACCTGATTTGATTTACATTTCACTTCTGATTATACCCTGAATAATTTATTATGTGACAGATAAAGAAACCTTGAACAGCTATTAAAAGCAGCAAAAATTGTTATATTTACATAGAAAAGAGTTGTTTTAAATTGTAATAATACTTCACAATATCACTGTATTTTTGATCAAATAAAGGCAGTCTTGGTGAGAAGAAGAATCTAATCTTTTGACCGGTAGTGTGTGTACTTCTATGTTTATGCATTACTTTAATAAAGAAGGCATTGCTCACATGATAAGGGTTTTCAGGGTTATAATCGGGCCCCGTCGGCTGCTCATCTTCTCTGGCTGAACTCGTGGAGTTTCGACGTCTCGCCTGTTGTCGATTTAATCCACCGGTGTTCTGCCGCCTCACTCGCGGCACACTTCTCCTCTTCCTCAACGCTTCAGAAACAGCCAGCAGAGAGCGAGAGCGAAGATAAGCAGCACGAAGAGCGAGGCATTTCTGAGCTTTAGATGTAATCACCACCTCATTCACAAATGTCACGGTCAGTGTGTAATGACCATCGAGTGTGGAGCGGTTTTGCATTAAATATCCCACCTGGGATCAATAAAATGGGTGTATTTGTATCTAAAAAAACATGTGCATGTGCTGTATGAACGTTCTGGCAAGGTTCTCTTAAAGTCACAAACAAGCATTCTTCTAGTAATGTTAATACAACATTCATTCAACATTATCATGTCTTTAATAATGTTCTCAAAATATTTGCACCAAAATGTTATTTATAAATTGTTCATAGAATGTTATTTTTTCCTGAAACATTTACGTTGGACATTTGTCTAATGTTTTTAAACTTTACTACAAGATACTTTTCAAAACATTCAAAAATGTTCCAATGATGTTTGTAAATGTTCAAATGGAATGTTGTTTGCTAACCTTTGCATGTTATTAATTGTTTCAGAACGTTCAAAAGTAATGTTTCCATGTGTTTGCAATAATAAAATGGAACGTTCCCTTAACACAAACATTCAGAAATGGTGTTTTCAGAACTTAATAGAAGGTTCTTAGAACATATTTGTGTTAGCTGGGTGTTTGGTCTTTAATACTGTTCTCAAAACATTAGCATAAAAACATGCATGTTTATATTATTCATGGAATGTTTTGAAACATTTTAGTTGAACATTCATCAAACGTTGACATAAAATATCAAGTGTTTTTAATTGTTTCAGAATGTTCAAAGAACATTCAAAAGTAAAAATCCCATAATGTTTGTAAAATGATCTCATGAATGTTTTTTTAACGTTCGAGGAAAAAAAGTGTTTCTAAAACGGCACATTTTGAATGTCAGAGAATATTCAGAAGTACGGTTTTCATATTTAATGGGAATATTCTCAGCTAATATTCAGCTTTGTTTCGGTCTCATGTTCCCCATGACCTAGTTTCTCAGTCTGATTAATCATTCTGTTCACCTGTTGCCTCGTTAATTATCTCATCAGTTCCTTTGTTTGCTTCGTGTACTTGAACCCTTAGTTCTCCTTTGTCTCGGTCCGTTCTCGTTGGTTATGGTGTGTGATATGTGTCTCTGAGTTTGTTATTAAAGATTATTTCCAGTTATTCTTCTCCATTATACTACCAAAATGTTACAGTATGTTTTAAGAATGTTCCCATGAAGTCCTGAATGTTCTCTGAACTTTCAATACGTCCAGTTAAAATATATATATATGTATTGTTTATGCAAATGTTCAGGGAACTTCTATTTAGCAAACATTATGTTGGTTTTGAATATTCTCTAAACATTCTGAAACAAGTAACATTTAAAAAAAAATATTTAGTTGTAACATTCGATGCATGAACAATGTTTGAACAATGTACTAATGTTTGAGAACATTATTAAAGACCACATAACTATATTCCATTAATGTTACTGGAAGAATGCTTGCTCATAACTTTGAGAGAACGTTTCCAGTTAGCTGGGATTGTGTTGTGTGGCTTGATGAATGATATTATATGGCTTATACTGAACTATTAATCATAGAATATAAAAAGCACTACTTTCTCATAGTGTTAACTTGCACTTCATCATTGCAGGTTTAATAATGGAAATACAATGAAGCACCTCTGGAGTTGGCAGGATGATGCCAGTAAACGGGAAGATCTCCGCAGAATCTCAGTATTTCAGGACTCAGAAAGCTGACGTCCTTCAGCGGTTCTTCAGATGCGATCCAGACCAGAGACACCACGTCAGATTTATCCTAGTGGAATTAAAACACAACGCACACACACACACACACACACACACACATCACGCACCTGCAGCGTGATTGAACACTGAAACTTCCAGACCTAAAGAGTTATTTACCAAGTTTGATGTGGATTTACAATGATTTTATAGATGGATATATTAGAAATTGAATAGAATTGATAGAATAGAATTATTAATAATGATACAAATTCAATAATTTAAAGACTTTTGAATTGCTGTTAATGAAGATACTTTTTGCACACAAAATCATCTAAACCTTAAAGTCCGTTCAAACCAAACATGATAATTATAATGATAAAAATATTCTTCTGAAAGAAATGCAAGCTTAATTCTGCCACAGAATGTAGAAAAAAAATGTAAAGTTTCAATCTAACAATTGTGATTTCTGAGTTTACATTTCGTCACCTCACAACACATCTATAACGATCATGACCCAGAGATGAAATCACGTTCATATTGTTATTATAGTTAATGAATAAATAAAAACATTGACAGCCATTCTACTTTAATGAGCTTGAGTATTTAAAGTGACAGACGACAAAACTGCAGCGTGGGCTAATAATAAATCATAACATTATTGTGTGTCGGTGTGGACACTAATATTTAATCGCTGTCTGTTTAGTTATCATTTTCAGTGTAACACCTTGATCCTGACATAAAAGCATTAGCTCAACCAATGGCATGCGTCTGGGGGCGGGGCTATCCATGTGACAGACAGCAGATGGGGGCGTGGCCAGGAAGGCGGTTTGAAATTCTGTTTAGTGAAGCTGATGATGAATTACCTTTCATTTAGCTTGATAAACATTTTTTCCCCAATTTATATGATTAATCATGTAGCAGATGCTTTTATCTGAGGTTGATGAAACATGATGGACATGTAGATTAATTTCAGCAGGACTATTTTTAGATTTCATTCATACTTCATCAAAGTAGAATTCAGATATGATCAGAATAGCCAATGTGTATAGTTAATAAATGTGTGTATAGTTAATAAATGAAACTTGAGTCTGACATGTAGAATGACACATGTGGGCATGTTTCTCACCTCAGAAAGTTCCGATCTGGCTTGTGATTTGATGTAACACTTGTCTTTTCCAGGAAACTTGACTGCTGTAATGCCCTGTAAAAGAGTGAAAATAAAGGAGTTATGTCATGAATGCTCTGAAATGAGATGGACAGGTTTATTATGTGCTACTCACGGCTTTAAAGTCTTGAACTTCCACAATCTTGACATCCCCAGCATCTGAATCGTCTTCTATCTTGATATCGATGTGACTGTAGTGAGCGCTGATCACCTGTCCACGAGAACATATAGAGTTAAGTTCGGTTTTTATTAAAACAATACAAATATCTGCATATGGGGTCAGAAAAATACATTTTATTGAAAGGGTACAAGATTGTTTTTTTTTTGCCCCATTGGCAGATATTTGTTGTTCTTTTAATAAAAAATAAATACAAATTGGTGCATTTTTTTTTGAGAAAACAAGACTTGGGTCATTTTACTTCTCTGGTAAATGTATCTTGATTTAATGTTGAATTTTACTGGAAAGAAAAAAAATTAAATTAGAAAATCATTTTTGCAGTGTGTTATTTGAAAAATTAAATGTGAACTCTGAAATAAAATAGAATATAAAAAGTAACAAAAATTAAATGAAAATGTATATTACACACACATAATATATATATATATATATATAAATGATAAAATTAACTAATATTAAAATGAATAGAAATAAAATATGTAAAACCATATTTCCCTTATTATTTCCATAATTTCTTATGTTACTTTACGTTAACTAAAATAATAACTAAATCATAAATAAAATTAATAAAACTATATAGACATTTAAAAATAATGTGTAGTTATAAAATTATTTAAAATATTAAATAAAGTTAAAAATATATATTTTTGTACATTTTAAGATTAATATTTAACATTTTTATATTTAAAAAAATAATACAAATGTCAAAACACAACAAAATAAATTAAAAAGAATAAATGAAAATAAATATTTTTTTAATGTAAGCTAGTTGCTAAGGCAACATTTCTCATTTAGTTTAACTTGATGTACAATAGTAACTAAAACTGAAATAAATTATTAAAAACTAGATAGATACATTAATACCCCCCCCCCCCCTAAAAAAACAAAATGGCAAAACACAACAAAATTACTAAAACTTGAACAAAAATTTAATTGAAAATAAAAATTATGTAAATACAAAATAATTTAAAAAATATATAAAAATTAGGGGTGTCAACGTTATACGAAGTAAATTAGTATAAATAATAAGTGATATTTTTTTTTTTGCTTTTGTACATTAACCAGTTTTGGGTTGCCACTTAATCCGCGGTCCTGAAGCAAACCTACTGTAGTTGTGAACCACTGATTGAATCCATATAAAACGTACTAGGCTGTAATATTGGTGCATTATTTTGTGCAGTGGTCCAGCAGGTGGTTTGCTCTTACTGGCCGTTTGTGTTGGGAAGTGATGCATGCTGATCTGTTTGCAGTGTTAACACTGCATGATTATAACCCAGCACACAGACCTCTTTGTTTGCCGTCTTTAACCTGGCGGATTTCTTTAAATACCAGAGGTGCCTGAAATCAATGCACACTGACGGCTGCAAATGCAAACACGACGCTACCTGCTTCATTGATCATTCCTGACACTTTGCTGAGACAAACTACAATTTAAATATTCTCATTCCAACTCAGACCTGCTGTGCTTTAAATATCGACACGTCTGCGCTATTGCATCAGCATGCATTTGAGAGAGAAACTGTGTGATTACGCAATGCGGAATATAAAAATGCATACTTTAAACATAGCCGTGTTACAAAATCCCCCCGATGAATGCATGCATGCATGCAAATTAAACCCAAAACACAGAACAATTTGCTGCACATTAAGAACAAATGTGACCCTGGAGCACAAAACCAGTGTCTGGATCAGGTGTTTAATTGGGCGTTGCATCTAAACTGTCAGGGCTATGTCCCTCCAGGAACTGAGTCTGACACCCTGCTTGTGTTCAACTGAAGTGGTTCCCAAACCACTGCTCCTGAGGTGTGATAGCCCTGCATATGTGTGTGCATCTCACTGTTATCTGCACCCCTAAGTGTCAAGCCTTGGTGTGTTCACTACTGAGTGTGCACTTGGATGGGACTGCTCTGGTGTGTGTTTGACTGTGACTGTGTGTGCACTGTGGTGCAGTGTTGGGTGTGTGCAGTGAACTGTTGGATGGGAACCACTGTGAGTGTGTTCAACAGTCCACTGTCATGCTCAAAGCCTCCAACTGTGAGTGTGAATTAAAACAGTTCTGCAAAGAAGAGAGGGTCAAAAATACTCCAGTGATGAGTGTCATAAATGTGCAGTTGATGTGCAATTTTGTCAAAAGTGAGATTTATACATTATCTGAAAGCTGAATAAATAATATTTCCATTGATGTATGATTTGTTAGGATAGCATAATATTTGTCTGAGATACAACTATTTGTAAATCTGGAATCTGAGGGTGCAAAAAAATCTAAATATTGAGAAAATTGCCTTTAAAGTTGTCCAAATGAAGTTCTTAGCAATGCATATTACAAATCAAAAATGAAGTTTAGATATATTTACGGTAATACATTTACAAAATATCTTCATGGAACATGATCTTTACTTAATGATTTTTGGCATGAAAGAAAAAAATTCTAATTTTGACCAATACAATGTATTTTTGGCTTTTGCTACAAATATACCCCAGCGACTTAAGACTGGTGGTCCAGGGTCACAAATAGTCAAATGTTTTTATTTAGTTAAATCATCACAATCAATTCTGTCAAATCAAATCAATAATGAACATTTTACTGCTTCGATTGGCCTTTAAGGAGTTCAAGTTTTAGCTTTAGCGGACTGAATTTGATAGACGCTCTCTCTCTCAAAAGTGATATTTTTGGGAAGTTGCTGAACAGTTGCACTAATTTTGAGCCAAACTAGTTTAGACAAGCGTACTGTCTGGTCTGAGACACTTACTTCTTTCTCGCTGACTTTCCACAAGTAAAAAGCTCCAACGCCTCCAAAGAGCAGCAGAACGGCGCCGGCGATGAAGACTACGACCGCCGTCTTCTTCACACGCATAAACCCTCTGGGCTTGGAGCTACTGTAAGCCTTATTAAACACACATCGTTGGATTATGGACATAAATCAAGTGTATTAGATGCATAATGTGAAGTTTAAGGATAAAATGTACCTCGAAAGGAATGTTTTCTGATGTGTCCTCCATGGCGTTCTGGCTTCTACTGAAAGCAGAGCTTTGTGACTTGTGTAGCTTCTCAAGTTTCTGTCATGTAGGTGAGAGAGGGAAAAATTCGGGCAAAATAAACAAGGTCCCGGAGAAACCCAAGCCTGGAATTCCTCTCCGGGGATTTTCTGTGGCCTGAGAAAACAGTGCTGAGACACACGCTTCAGACTATTCATGCACATTTACAGTGAACTTGTTTAAATCGACCTGAACTCACTGCTGTAAATCTATGGGACGCTTTCGAAGGCAGCATTTATTTCTCAATTCAACAAAAGTCAAGATCTTCAGTTTTACTAGGACTGGATCTGTTTAAGGTCTCATTTATGTACACTAGCAGTCAAAAGTTTGGACACGTCACTCATTTTCATGACTATTTTGCACTTTAAATGAACAGTAAACTGATTAAAGTACACAAACGGAGGTCTGGGAATGATGTAGTGATAACAACGTGTCACACAAAGCTTCTTTGTCAAGTTTGATTTGCTTTTTTCACTATGAGCATTCGTTAGCCAACTTCATCCGTGCATCATTGGATGCGTTTTAACACTATTGAAGACACATGCATGAGATAAACTAAAATTAAAACATTTTTTTTACTTCAACTATGTTAAAAATTACAAAATAGAAACGATCAAGTACAATACAATAATACAAATGTATGTTAACTAAAAAAAAATAATAATAAAGAGAGAGAGACGTGAAAATGTTTTTGCCCCCTTCCTGTTTTTATTTTATTTTTTGTGCATATTTGTCACACGTAAAAGATTCAGATCATCAAACTAATTGCAATGTAACTCAAAGATAATGCAAGAAAATATAAAATGCAGTTTTAAATGATATTTTCATTTATTAAGGGAAAGAAGCTGTCCAAACCTGCCTGGCCCTTTGTGAAAACATTAATTACCCCCTCCTGTTAAATCATGAAAGAACTGTGATTATACACATTATTTTAGAAAGCCTGATTACACTCAGGCCTGATTACTGCCAGACCTGTTGAATCAAGAAATCACTGAAACAGAACCGGTCTGACAAAGTGAAGCATGCTTAAAGAGCAACACATCATGCTGCGGTCTGAAGAAATTCAAGAACAGATGAGAAACCAAATAGACATGTATCAGTCTGGAAAGGGTTATTAGGCCATTTCTAAGGCTTTGGGACTCCAGCGAATCACGGTCAGAGCCGTTATCCACAAAAGGAGAAAACTTGGAAGAGTGTTGAACCTTCCCAGGAGCGGCCGGTCTAACAACATTACTCCAAGAGCGCAACGACGACTCATCCAGGAGGTCATAGAAGAACCCAGAACAACATCTAAAGAACTGCAGGCCTCACATGCTTCAATTAAGACCAGTGTTCATGATTCAACAATAAGAAAGAGACTGGACAGAAACACCATCCATGGGAGAGCTCCAAGATAAAGCCACTTCTGAAACACAAAGAACACAAAGGCTCGTCTCACATTTGCCAAAAAATACCAACAATATTTTTGGGCAAATATTCTGTGGACTGATGCGACATAAGTTGAACTTTTTGGAAGGTGTGTGTCCCGTTACATCTGGCATAAAACCAACACAGCATTTCATAAAGAACATCATACCAACAGTCAAACATGGAGGTGGTCGTGGATGGTCAGCTTTAGGACATAGACCACTTGCCATAATTGATGGAACCATGAATTCTGCTCTTTATCAGAAAATCCTGAAGGAGAATATCCGGCCGTCAGTTTGTGTCCTCACGCTCAAGCACACTTGGGTTATGCAGCAGGACAATGATCCCAAACACACCAGCAAGTGCACCTCTGAATGACTCAAGAAAAACGAAATTAAGGTTTTGGAGCGACCAAGTCAAAGTCCGGACTTAAATCTGATTGAGATGCTGTGGCACGACGTTAAAGCAGGGGTGTCAAACTCACATACCATGTAGGTTTCAAATAAGCCTTAATGACTTGATTAGCTGGATCAGGTGTGTTTAATTAGGGTTGCATCTAAACTGTGCAGGGCTATGTTCCTCCAGGAACTGAGTCTGACACCCCTGCTTTAAACCAGTGGTTCCCAACCACGTTCCTGGAGGGCCATAGCCCTGCATATTTTGCATCTCACCTTTATCTGACACCCCTAATTCAAGCCTTGGAGTCTCTACTGATGAGCTGATGACTGAATCAGGTGTGTTTGATTAGGGTGACATGGAAAACATGCAGTGTTGGGGGGGCTGCAGTAACGTGGTTGGGAACCACTGCTTTAAACAGTCCATTCATGCTCAAAGCCTCCAATGAGTCTGAATTAAAACAGTTCTGCAAAGAAGAGAGGGTCAAAAATACTCCAGTGATGAGAGACTCATGGACAGTTATTGCAAACGCTTGATTGCAGTTGTTGCTGCAAAGAGAGGCACAGACACAGTTATTAGATTTAGGGGCAATTACTTTTTCACGTAGTGCCAGGCAGGTTTGGACAGATTTGTCCCATTAATCTGAATCATTCAAGTGTGACAAATATGCAAAAAACAAATAACAGGAAACTTTTTCACACCAAATATATATACAGACGTCCTCTTCCAGGCAGTTTCGTAACATTTTATGTTGATTGGAAATTCTTAATTCTTAATTATATTCTCCAATGAAAGGTTAGATTTATGTGATAAAAAATAAAGGATTAACAATGCATTAATTTTCACAGCCTTATTTGATCATATTTACCAAGGGTACCAACAATTTTGACCATGTGTGTGTGTATAGATATAAATAATATTGTATTCTTTAATATTTCAGCTGATTGCCAGGGCAACCTTTTTTTCTCATTTAGTTTAACTTGGTGTACTAAAATAACTAAAACTGAAATAATAATTAATAAGTATACAAAATAATTAATAACAAAACACAAAAGCACACAACAAAATTACACATCTTTATTAACAACACTGTAACTAAAATTAAAATATAAAAACTTTTTCAAAATAATAATTAATAGAAAATACAATATAATTTTGAATTTTATGAGAGAATTCAGTTGTAAGCATAATTTTATTTTTCTACAAAGCTAATATTCAAGCATGTAAATAGAAGCTTTAAATATTTATGAGATGATAAATATAATCATAATGATAATAATCACAATGATGTCTGAACTTTTGACTGTTTTTTGTGAAGTTTAAACATTTAATTTGTTTAATTTGTTTATTTATGACTAAATTTAAATCCGAAGCCTTAAGAACAGTTTTAAGATGATAAATTATGTCCAGAATTTTGACTGGTTTTTGTCAAAGCTACAAAACATTGTAGATTTTACCATAACTTATTTTATTTCTCATGTTTTCATTTCTTAAAGAGAAACAACTTTGCTCAGTCTGAATAAATGTTAGCTAAAAATTACATTTAATGTGTGTTACTCATCCACTTAACCTTTTAATATAATTCACATATTCAACAAATTAATACAATTATTCAGTTTTCAAATTGTCCAAAATGATCAAGAACGCAAAACATTGTAGATTTTACAATAACTTATTTTATTTCTCATGTTCACATTTCTTAAAAAGAAACTTGTGTAAGTAAACATTATAAAAGTGGTAACATTTGTAACTTTAAAAAGACTTTTCATGTGTAACACTTTGTTACAATGTGACAAAAACATGACTTGCAAACAAACACAATCACATTATATTCATCCCAAACATGCTTCTGAAAAAAACAACAGGTAATATTGTTAAAAATATAATTTGTATATACAAAACATCAATGCAGTCAAAGATAGTATGTACAGCAACATGATTAGAGTATAAGCCAGTCTCAGGCTTGTGTAAACCTGCCGGGACTCTCTGTGGCCATGGCTTTGGGAGAGTGTGTGAAGTCTGGTCTCCGCTGTGACTGTGGAGAGCAGATGTGAATGTAATCGTACTGACTCTGCTGATCTTCTGTAAGACTGTGCAAGGCCACGCTTCTGCTGGTCTGAGTGTCGTAACTGCTCCTCTGAAGCGGGGCCTGTGAGGACGGCCTCGTCCTTGAGAAGGTCGAGAGATGTCTGCTATTAACGCTCACAGACGGGCTCCAGCATCTGTCCGAGTGACCGAGGATCCTGCACTCGCTGGTGCAAGCCCACAGACCTGAGGAAACACACATGAGCATTCATACACAATAAAACACCCACTAATTACAACTTCTTAGCTCAATTCTGATTTTTTCAAATATCTTATATAAACTTCAGTCTAATCCAGTCAACAGCAATTTAGCAGCTCGGAGTTTACATCTCGCAATTATGATGTTTTTTTCTCAGAATTCAAGTATGCATGCTTATATTTCATAGTAATTTGAACTTTTCTTCTCAGAATTTTTAGTTTCTGGCAATTGTGAGACAAACTCATAACTTAGAATTCTGAGTTTAAATCTCTGTTCAGACTTCTCAGAATCGCGAGTTTCTTACTTTATTCTCGGAATTCTGAGTTTACATCTCATAATTGTGACTTTTCTTTAATTCTGAGTTTACATCTCATAATTGTGACTTTTCTTTAATTCTGAGTTTACATCTCATAATTGTGACTTTTCTTTAATTCTGAGTTTACATCTCATAATTGTGACTTTTCTTTAATTCTGAGTTTACATCTCATAATTGTGACTTTTCTTTAATTCTGAGTTTACATCTCATAATTGTGACTTTTCTTTAATTCTGAGTTTACATCTCATAATTGTGACTTTTCTTTAATTCTGAGTTTACATCTCATAATTGTGACTTTTCTTTAATTCTGAGTTTACATCTCATAATTGTGACTTTTCTTTAATTCTGAGTTTACATCTCATAATTGTGACTTTTCTTTAATTCTGAGTTTACATCTCATAATTGTGACTTTTCTTTAATTCTGAGTTTACATCTCATAATTGTGACTTTTCTTTAATTCTGAGTTTACATCTCATAATTGTGACTTTTCTTTAATTCTGAGTTTACATCTCATAATTGTGACTTTTCTTTAATTCTGAGTTTACATCTCATAATTGTGACTTTTCTTTAATTCTGAGTTTACATCTCATAATTGTGACTTTTCTTTAATTCTGAGTTTACATCTCATAATTGTGACTTTTCTTTAATTCTGAGTTTACATCTCATAATTGTGACTTTTCTTTAATTCTGAGTTTACATCTCATAATTGTGACTTTTCTTTAATTCTGAGTTTACATCTTTACATCTTGCAATTCAGATTTTTTCAAATAAACAAATTAATACAATTTTTATTTTATTTTTTCAACAAAAAAGTAATTGTGCACTTTTTTCCTGCAATTTATATTGTGAGTTTGTCTCACAATTCAGACTTTTCTTCTTAGGACCGCGACATATAAATTCATAATAAACTAAAAAAATGTAATAATAATCCAGTTGAATTTTCAGTTTAATTATTGCAATTCAACTTTTTTCTTTCATCTCACAGTTCTCACCTTTTTCTTGCAGGTGTGAGCTTAAATCTCACAATTCTGACTTTTTATCTCAGAATTGCAAGTTTATATCTCACAATTAAAAATAATATATTTTACATCCCGCAATTCTGACTTTATAAACTTGAGTCAGAACTGTGAGAAAAAACGTCTGAATTGTGAGAAATAAACGAAAAAGTTAACTTTCATAGATCTGAATCAAATACCTTCACTTTTCTATTTCATCAGAGAATGTGTTCGTTCGGCTCTTACTGTGCTCCGATGCGTGTGACTCGTGATATGCACACGGCTCAGCTCTATTAGTGCGCGTGTGATCGCTCAGGCTCTTTGTTTCCCATAGATTAGCCTTTCACAAGGCTGCACTAGAAATGAATCCAAACTGACCTTGAAGTGAAGACATCATTAATCTGAGCACCTCTCTACTTTAACTTGGCCTCACTAATCCGCACGACACCTCGTCAACGCAACCATGATCCTGCAAAAATAATTGCCCTGACAATCATCATGTTACCAGCGACTCTCCGTCTTTATCTGTTTCATTGCTGCACTTTTATCAAGAACACAAATGATCAGTTACGTAAGACGTACTTTCTAACTGTATAAAACTACAACCGTCTCCTCTCTCGTTAGTGTAAGACCTGTATCAATGCTCCAAATCCTCCAATTATTCTTTGTTTTGCATCAGATCCTATTTTCAAGTAGTTTTGAGATTTAACTAGATGATTTAAGGTGTATTCACACCTAGTCTGATAGTTCACTTGCTTTGGTCCGCACCAAAGGCAAAAAATATACATTGTAGCTATTTTTAGCCGTTTTGATTCCTTTTCACACCACACTGTTAGCTCTGGTCCGAACCACCTGAAACTAACCAAAATGCAGTCACGTGACAACATCCGCTTCACTTGCTGGCTAGATGTGTCTTCAAACGCATTCCCTAAACTGCTTTTCGATTGGTCAGAAAGAGTGTACGGGAAAGTTCCAACGGTCCTCCCAGAAGTAAACAAAGACAGTCAAATGCAGCAGACAGCACACTGCTATTATGGAGAGACAACCGCGCGGGTGGACCTCCTCACAACCCCAAGTTTGTCCGCGAACTGCCATGCTAAACTACAAACTGTCAACAAACACTTCTTCATCCCATAATGCACAGCACAGCGCAGCTGACTACGGCAGCTGGTTTAGTCCAAAAACGCATAGTTCTTTTTGCAGTTGGGTCTGTTTGAGGTCGGATCGCCTTCTCACCACAAACGAACCGCTCCAGGGTTTGTTTGAAAGCGTACCGAGACCACCTCTTCAAGGAGGACTCGGTACGCTTGTTTGGTCCGCTTTTGGTGCGCACCCAAGTGCCACTACTGCATTCTCACCGGCCCAAACGAACCGCACCAAGAGGGAAAACCAACTCTAGTGCGATTCAACCCAACTAAATGAGGCAGGTGTGAAAGCACCCTTAGAGGCAGGTGTATATATACATATATATATGCACACTCACTGGCCACTTTATTAGGTACACTGGGCTAGTACCGTGTTGGACCCCTTTTGCCTTCAGAACTGTCTTAATTCTTCGTGGCATAGATTCAACAAGGTGTTGGAAACATTCCTCAGAGATTTTGGTCATATTGTCATGATAGCATCACACAGTTGCTGCAGATTTGTCGTCTGCACATCCATGATGTGAATCTCTCGTTCCTCCACATCCCAAAGGTGCTCTATTGGATTGAGATCTGGTGACTGTGGAGGTCATTTGAGTAAAGTGAACTCATTGTGATGTTCAAGAAACCAGTCTGAGATGATTTGATCTTTGTGACATGGTGCATTATCCTGCTGGAAGTACATCAGAAGATGGTACACTGTAGTCATAAAGGGATGGACATGGTCAGCAACAATACTCAGGTAGACTGTGGTGTTTAAACGATGCTCAATTGGTACTAAAGGGCCCAAAGTGTGCCAAGAAAATACCCCCCACACCATTACACCACCACCACCAGCCTGAACCGTTGAGACAAGGCAGGATGATCCATGCTTTCATGTTCTTTACTCCAAATTCAATTTGTTTTTAAAGAGAAATGCAACTACTAAAACAAACACTATTATTATTATTATGCGAATTCTGCAAAAATATTAAATGTATTACCATTTTGGACATGTATAATACTATAGTATGTATAATCAATAGTTGTGAGTATGTCAGTCAGATGAGTTGATTCTAACCTTTATATGACGTGTAGTCTTTCTTGAGGCCTTCACTGATGTCAGAATCACTGTCATTCACATCACTGTCTCCTTTTCCGCTGTCTTTGCCACTGATCTGTGGGTCTCTGACTGCGATGGTCATCATGGAGTTTCCTTTCCATACCGTGATGGGTCGAGCGTTGTCTTTACCATAACCAGGCAAAGTGGAATATCCCTGTGAATACAAGAACCAAAGCTCATCCTCTCTGCTCTGCTGGAACGACATGATGCTGAGTAAATAATGACAGACTTTTCAATAGTTTTTTGGCCATTTGGTCACATCTCACTGCATTTCAGTGCCTTCAGCTTTAAGCACTGCATTTTTAAAACAACATATGAGGTTAAAAGCAGATCATTATAACAGTTTAAATTCCAATGTGCACAATAGAGGTGGATTCCATTGCGTTACTTTTAGCTGTTTTAATGCAAGTAGTGCATTGTGTTTGTACGCCTCCTTCAGTCACTGCATCACATCTCTGTTTTTCAGGGTTTTGCACAATGAGTGTTATGTGTTTAAGACAACATGTCAATATATTTTTTTCAAGTAAACATAATGCTTTTTTATGGTTTTAGATTTGTTAACTGTAATAACTCTAAATTTCTTCCCAATCATTCAGATGTTATAATAATTTTTGCTCTTTTGCACCATTTTATTTATTGTTGCAAACATATCTCATGGACGTTTTTGAGTGTTGCATTGCATCTCACTTTTTTGATTGTCAAACGGCATTTTTTGAAAAATTCTTATTATATGTAGGCTACATATATGAGATGCACGTATTTGTTTACTGCATTGTACAAAGTAAAAAAATTATAAAATGTTTCCATTCCTTTGCATTCCATAGGCACTGTTTTACATTGGCCTGTGCATGTGCATCAGATGTACGTCATTGGCTTTCATGTCTTGCATCATTAGCATTGCTTTCGAGCCATGTGTTGTGTTCAGCTGCGCTCCATCGAGCTGTTTTTGAATGCTTGTCCTGTGTGAACGGCCCTCAAACACACACACAGAAAGAAACTGTCACCACTTACATCTATTTCCCCTGCCACACTCCTATATTTGCTCTTGAAGGTCTGCGGGGTTTCGTTAAAGACCTCGGCCGTCGCCTGCACGCTGTTGTGTAGTTTCTCAGGCGTGCCGATGACGGTCGTGGAGTGAAATGCATGCGTGTCAAACACATTGGCAGTCTGGCAAGAGATCATCGACAGTGCGTTGTGCTCTTTATCGTAAGGAAAATCCACCGTGTCTTCAGGAAGTTTATCTTGTCTCTTTTGACCATTTTTGCGACTTTTGCATAATATGTACGATAAAATAGCCAAAAACAGCAGCGAGGAACTCGTCAAAGCCAAGATTAAAATAAGCATCCATTGTTTTGGTTCGCCATCCTCTCTTTCGTCATATAAATTGCCATTTGAGGGCGCAGACTCTGTTAGGGTGAAATGAATCGTAGCTGTTGAGGTTAGCGATGGGTGGCCATTGTCGTTAACCGTCACTAAGACTTTCCATAAGTCGTACTCGTCGTAAGCGATTTTGCGGTTGATGTATATTTCCCCTGTATTTGGGTCGATAGCGAAACCGAAATCGCCTCCGTCGTAGAGTTTGTAAGTGAGCTCTGCGTTCAAACCGGCGTCTGAATCTTTCGCTGCGATTCGGGTCACGATATAACCGGGCGGCGCGTCTCTGGGAAGCTGGATCTCAGCAGATCCGTTGATGAGCGGTGGTTGCGTTATCAATGGTGCGTTGTCGTTCTGATCAACCACATTGATAATCAGTACAGCGTTGTTGTGAAGTTGCGGCCATCCTCGGTCGCTGGCCTGGACACGAAGATTTAGCCTCTTCGTGACTTCATAATTAAAACTTTGCAAGGCATAAACATTCCCCGCTTGATTCATTATAGCAAACCTGGAGACGCTGTTTGTGTCCGAGTCAAAAAGCTCATAGGTTATTTCCCCGTTAAGCCCAGAATCCTCATCGCTGGCTAAAATCGTAGTGATGTAGGTACCTGGAAGTTGATTCTCCTCAATGAAACCTTCATATATCTTAGCGCTGAATGTCGGTGCATTGTCATTGACGTCTGTAAGCCGTATAATGTAATGAGTTACCGTGCGTAACGGCGGTACACCGAAATCCTCAGCCACTACAGTCAAATTATACTCCGCGATCGTCTCTCTATCCAGAGGAGCCATTGTGACTATCGTGTAGCTCCCTTCATACGCTCTTTTAAGCCTGAAGTGTCCATGTCCACCGTTCAGAGTGCAGCTCACTTGCCCGTTCACTCCAGTGTCCTTGTCTTTGATGCTGATTACAGCCACCAGGATGTCTGGACCTGTAGCTTCGCTAACATGCGCCACACCATCTGTTACTGACGTGATGGATGTGATGATGATTTCAGGCGGGTTGTCATTCACATCTCTGATGTTGATGATGATTTTGCACATTGAGGGCACAGGATTGTGCCCTAAATCGCTGGCTTGCACGTCAAGTTCATACGTGGTCTCGTCTTCGTAATCCACAGGGTTTTGCAAAGTCAAATGTCCAGTTTTGTAATCCAGTTTAAATAGTTGTCTTATCTTTGTTGTGACTTGTTTGCCAAATTCATAAATAACCTGTCCATTGAGACCTTCGTCCGGATCGACGGCGTTCAAGTCTAGCAGTAGTGAATAAACAGGGGTGTCCTCTGGCACATCCACAGAGTAATGGCTGTGGTCAAACAGCGGGCTGTTGTCATTAGCATCCTTCACTTTGACGGTGACATTAGTGGAGCCGCTCTTCGCCGGATTCCCGCCGTCTGCCGCCACGAGTTTGAGCGCGAAAAAGCGCGGGATTCACGGTCGAGCTCTTTGACGAGCACCAGCTCCGCATATTTAACCCCATCAACCCGCGTTATGACATCGACGCTAAAGTGAGCGTTCTCGCTCAGGTGGTAGGTTTGGATAGAGTTAGAGCCCACGTCTGCGTCCTCGGCGGCGTCCAGCGCGACGCGCGTCCCAAGCGCCGCGCTCTCGGAGATCTCGACGGTGCAATCGGTGCGCGGGAACACAGGTGAGTTGTCGTTTACGTCCAGCACTTCCACCTCGACGTGAAAGAGCTCAAACTGCTCTGCGGACACGAACGCGACATCAAAAGTGATTACGCACCGCGGGTTGCGCTTGCAGATGCGTTCGCGGTCGACGCGCTCCTCCACCGTCAGCCTCCCGTCGCTTTCCCTGAATCGGATGAAGGAGCCGGTGGATGGGCTCATGAGCTTAAACCTGATTCCGGGGAAAGTCCTGCGCGTTTTGTCCGGGGTCCATGTCACATTGCTGGCTAGAGTTCCGATGACCGTCGGCGGTCGGACCTCCTCGTATATCTTATACCTCACCGTTCGTTCCTCAGAAACGACCTGTGACACGAGCGAGATGCATATCAGCGTACTTCCAAATATCCGCACGAATAAAAGTCCTCGCTCCATTTTAGCGCACCTGCGCGCGGAGAGAGTCGCGCTGTTCACCAGGTTCTCTGAACTGAAGCGCAAAGTCACTTGTTCCGCGCGCAGCTTCTTCTCTGACCCCTCCCGCGACAGACACACGCGCCAATGACATTTACAATGCACACGAATAACCAATACACCTTCACACAGGTCTGATGCACGCGGGAACGAACGCGATATTCAATGCATTATAATAAGAGAATATTCAGTAGGCTGCTGCAGGACTCGGGCTTTGTGCGCGCATGTGGGGAGGGTGACAGGACAAAGAAAAAGACATTTCACTTTCTCTCTCCTATTTGAATGGACAGGGAAGGACACTGTGTTATTTATGCATTTGCTGTAGAAACTGCTTGTTTGACTGTCCTTTAGAATGGAAATATTATTTAAATACATATTGACATATGACCTGATTTGAATCTGATTTAAAGAAATGACTGATTTTGAGTATATAAGCTTAAAATGTCTCCAATTGTGGACCGAGTTGGCATTGTGTGAGAATGAGGATGGTGACATTTCTGTCCTCAAAAGATCATTTGGATGAGCAGCACGTAACACTGAATGTGTCCAATGCACAGAGTATTTTTAGCAGTTTGAAACAGATTGTCCTGACACCATGAACTGTGAAATACAGAAATGCATCAGTGAACAATGTGGATAGAAATGCTATGTATTGCAATGTTTGGACTACATTTCACTGTAACATGCACCAGTATTACTAAGTCCTGTGGAGTAACTCATCAAATCTCTTTCTCATCTCCCTGAAAATGTGTCTCAACAGGACACAAGTTAGATAGTTTTCCAAACTTGTAAGTTCAGAAGAGGAAAAGTTGTGCCTCCTGCTATTCATTTAAGGTCTGTTTAACTCCCTCCATCTCCATTGATTCAGTCCTGTGGTGTTGCACCTCCCAAAATAGCCGAATCCCTTTAAACTTCTTCTAAAAGTACTTAAACAGCATTTTCAGATTGTCTTATTATTATTTATGAGCTTTGAGTTTTCACAGCCTCATTAATTGAGAGACTACAGGGAATGTGTGCTTTATAAAAATTAATTTGTCACTGCGGGGCCATAGAAATGAAAGTGAAAAGTTGATTAAAAGTGCACTTTTCCACATTCTCACAATCTGTCTGCCTTCCTCAACATCCGTCTCTTATCACAAATCTCTCAAAGCAGAACTATAATGTATTCATCTTTAATCTAAATCCAAATCTTGCCCACCGGGTGAAAGTCTCCAGACGCAAACCTGGATCTCAGTCTGGATTTGGCCAGTTGTTAAACTCAGAAAATTGCAGTTGGATGTATGAAGTGCTTCTAAATATTTCATGAATTTATCGTATGATATATCAACCGGCGGTAAAATTCATTCCAGATGATATTTCACAAAAAGCACTACATTTCTTTAAAAGTTCAGGGCAATCTTTTGTGCTTTCAAATGAATCCGCGGAGCTGAAAGAGGTTTTGTAGGGGAAAAAAAAGCTGTGCAACTGTTTGAGAGGAGATATGGATTCCAAATTCATAGTCCGCTCGCAGACATAATTCCATTTTTAATAGGATTCTAAATGCATTTGGTTTCAGGGGATATCTTTTTGCATTTTCAAGTTAGCTAATCACATCCGTCTATGACATGCTTCAAGAAATGGCTCGGAAGTCGACACATAAAACTAGGCACGGGCTTCATAAAGGTTTGAAATGGGGATAGAATTATACGGCGGCGATGCCCACCGTTGGCTGAGTAGTGTTCTTGCGGGAGATGATTTTAAGATTCCTTCTGGACACAGTAGCGTCTCTCTCTCTCCCGGGGAAACCGAGCCTTTCTGTGAATTTGCAACATTTGGGAAAAACGCCACGAGAATCGTGTTTGCCAGTCTTCAGTGGCAGCTCTGATGAGTATATTGAGAGAAAGAGAGAGAAGGAAAATATATCAGTGACCTTATCAACTGTTCCATGTAAACATTTAGTTTAATGGCATTTGAATGCATGCATTTTCACATAATGCACTGAATACAAGATTGAATGCTCTTTCTCCTTATGCACTATAAAAAAAGATATTTCAAAGATTATCGAAATGTCATGCTGAATTCAATGCGTTATTTACATTTATGCATTTAGCAGACGCTTTTATCCAAAGTGACTTACTTTCAGGCTATACATGTTTTGTTTGTGTTCCCTGGGATTTGAACCCACAATCTTTTGCACTGCTAACGCACTGAGCCACAGGAACAGAGGTTAAATGCCATTTCTTTTGCAGTGAATGGGTGCCGTCAGAATAAGAGTCCAAACAGCTGATAAAAACATCACAATAATCCACAGCACTCCAGTCCCTCAGTTAACATCTGCAGAAGACAAAAGCTGAAACACATCCAGCATTAAGACGCTTGATCTGCAGATTTCTCTCCTGATTCAGACCAGAACATTATTTCACTGGAGGAAGCGTTATTATGGATTATTTCAAATTAGCCTTTATTTGTATATTTTCAGTTTTCATTTTTTTTCTTTCTAGTTTTAATATTTTTCTTAGCTGATTTTTTATGTTTCTATTTAGCTTAACCTTTTTTGTTTTTATTCATTTTAGCGCTTAAACCTATTTATATCAGTTGCCAATGAGGCATTTCTAATTGTCATTTTTTTATATTTAAGAATTCTTTATAAACAAATATTGTTTAAAATTTTTGTTTTATATTATATTTTTATACTTTCATATTTAATTTATTTTAAAAAATTCAGTCATTTTTGTAATTCAAAATAAAAAAATACTTTTTTTTTAGTCAGCATTTCTAATTTTCATTTAAGTTTTTTGCTAGTTTTAAGTTCTTCATATAATATTTGTATTTTATTTCAGCTTTATTTTATTTCAACTTTCCTGAAGTTAAAATCCCATTCACAGTCTCCATAAATAAATAATTGTATATTATGGACTTTTAGCCCGGAAACAATGTTTTGATGTTAAAAACATAAATGGAGTGGTGTGGATTATTGTGATGTTTTTATCAGACTCTCATTCTGACGGCACCCATTCACTGCAGAGCATCTATTACTGAGACACATTTCTCCAAACCTGATGAAGAAACAAACTCATCTAATCTCAGATGACCTGAGGATGAGCATTTTTTCAGTGGGTGAACTATTATTTTAAGTTCTTAGATGTTCTCTTTGTGTGGACCCTCATTAATTTCTAATGAAGTCTAAATAAACAAAGTCATCTACAGCTTGTATGGCCGTAGTAAAGTTTCATTTCTGGGTGAACTATCCCTTAAAGCATGTATCTGCAGTGCTATCATATCAAATTATACAGTCTATTTAGGATTTATTAGACTCTTTAATATCATACTGACATATTGTGTTGCTTGTTCATACTTCAACCAGCCACTGCCTTCCCACAATGCTTCATTTCAGATGATTTTCCTGCAGGCGCTTTTCTCTCTTGGCCGTCTTCCATTAGCACTAGCCTCGCTGTCATCCAATACAGCCTGTGTTCATCTGGGAAACACCTACAACACATCAAGAAAAGAACTCGAATGAAGATAACCAAAGATGTATTTCATGATCTGAATGAAGCGTGTGCTTTAACGAGTGCAGTTTTGTGTCGATGACAATCACAGTGACCTTCATACTGTAAGCCTTTATATATCATGCATTAGACAACTATTCTTTATGCATTCATTAATGCATTGTATGATCTCACAAATAATTGTAATCACGGTTATAATATTTATACATGTGAAAACAACCACCTTTAGATGTATCAAGACATCTGAAATCTTAAAATGCATTTTAACTTTGATTACAGTTGTTTATGAAAAGATATAATGCATTATAAAAGTATTCTTTATGCATTCATTAATGCATTGTATAATCTCACAAATAATTGTAATCACAGTTATAATATGTGTCTATTCATCGTTACACTTTTAGGAAGTATAATGCATTAAGACGTGAAAACAAACACTTTTAGATGTAACAGGCATCTGCGAATATTAAAATGCATTTTAACTTTGATTACAGTTGTTTATGAAAAGATATAATGCATTATAAAGTACCGTATGGATGCCTTCATAGTGTATACAAGTGTGTGTGTGTGTGTGTGTGTGTGTGTGTGTGTGTGTGTGTGTGTGTGTGTGTGTGTGTGTGTGTGTGTGTGTGTGTGTGTGTAATGTGTATATGTGTGTGTGTGTGTGTATATATATGTGTGTGTGTATATGTGTGTGTGTGTGTGTGATATATGTATATGTATATACACAGTGTATATATGTATGTGTGTATATATGTGTATGTGTGTGTAATAAATGTGTGTAACTGTGTGTGTGTGTGTGTGTATATGTTATGTGTGTAAATATATGTGTGTATATAATGAATGTCAATTTGATTGCATTAAAACATATATGTAAATGTGTGTGTGTGTGTATATATATATGTGTGTTTATATACAGGCATATATAACTTTAAATAATAAAATATACAGCATTAATGTAGTAACTCAAAAGCCTCACAATTTGATTTTGTTTAATGATCTTTACGCTAATAGCTTGAATAGAATAAAAAAAGCCTATATGAAATGTTTTTACAATAATAAATAACTAACTGAGAAGATGAAACACTCCAAGTACAAATAAAGTCTAAAAAAAAACATTAAATTTAACACTATTATAATGCAAAGCAAGTATGTGATTTTTTTTATAATAAAAATGATTTCTAATAAAATAACTACACTATCCTGGAAAGATAAAAAATCAATCCTAAATATTGTGTGTAATAATAGATAACAAAATGTATAAGTTTCACAGGTTAAATCATTGTTTAATAATGAAATTATTTTGCTAATTATCATGATTAAAAATATAAAATGTTATAATTTGAATATTTACTTAATGAATTTTTAAATTCTCCAAAATATTACTGAAAATGTCCTATTTTCAACATATCAATAATCATCCTCAGACACGAGCTTCAAACCTTCGGAATAATTCAGATGCTTTTTGTTCGTCTGCTCACCAGGCATTTGTATTTGCTTGATCAAATAAATAAATTTGGAAATATTATTACAATTCTAATATAGTCATCTCCTGTTTAAAACTGCTTAACTAACTGTATGTTCTGTTTGTATGTAATATATTCAACGATGTCTTCAGTGTCACATGATCTTCAGAAATCATAATAATATACTGATTTACTGCTTGAGAAACATTTCTGATTATTACCAAATAATAATCCATTATTATCAAACATTTGGGGTTAGAAAGATAAAAAAAGCAGCAAGTACACATGTAATTGATCAAAAGTGGCAGGAAAGACTTATTTTTATCAAATATATTATAAACACTGCAGCAACAACATTTAAAACTCAAATGTATTTTTAGATGTTGATTTATTTATTAATATATATATCAGCGTGCAGAGGTTTAGTCTTTGGTTTGTTGGAGTTGATAATTATTTTCCTGTAATTGCATCTATAAACAATTCACCCTCATAAAATAAAGAATATTGATTTACTTCAAAAATAAAGTTCCTGCAAATCACAAACATTAACTGGAATAATAATAATATTATGATATTTGTTCTTTTAATTTATTTTAACTGGGTGTACTAAAATAACTAAAAAGTTAATAAACTGAATTAGACATATATTAGTTTATATTTGTACTATTACTGTATGTTGTTTTGCTGTAGCGTTTGTTACTTAAAGTAAACATTAACTCTGAAAATGTTTCAAAAACACCCATGTACTAAATTAACTAATATTAAAACTGAAATGTAATGCAAACCGTTAAGATTATATTTAATAGGAAAAATATTAACCATAAAATAAAATAAACATTTTATTTTATGAATATTATATATATGTTTCTAATTTGGTTGTTTTGATAATTTTTTTATGAATCAATAATCAAACATTTCAATTAGTGTTTGTCATTGTGTTAGTGTACAATTGTTAGTGTGTATTTTGTGTGTCATTTAGTAGGTGTGTTGGTTCATTTAAATATTTATTGTGTGTATGTGTGTGTAAATGTGTGTTGATAGCTGATATATGTAACTAAAATGAGTGTGTGTGTGTAAAAAATTCATAGATATGTGTGTGTGTGTGTATAATGTGTGTGTGAATGTAACTTGTGTGTATCATTGTGTATGAATTCATGTGTGTATGTCTCTGTGAATGTGGGAAGTCATCCGGAGGAGTGTGAGGCAGGTGTGTGTGTGTGTGTGTGTGTGTGTGTGTGTATTTATATGTGCAAATTATAACAGCATCATTCACTGTTCCTGACAGACCTGAGCCTGAACATCATACAGGCTGCCGTTTCAACCCGCTAGACATCAGTCATAAAGCACGAATCCAAATCTGGCTAAGTGGAATGAGACGAAATGATTAAATATGGATTAATAATCAGAAAGCACACAGACAGAGGATGAATATGACTCTAAATATGCATCAAAGCAGCAGTGTTAGTGAATATTAATGAAAGACAAGCCTTCGGCGCTCTGGAAAAAACACCACAAATCAAACACTGAGACAAATACTATATTTTCCCGTTTAATAATTTTTGTGGTGGAAAAAAAAATCAAATCAGTTTAAGGTTAACAGCCACAGGCCTGCTAAATGTAATATAAATGAGTTAGTTTGGGTTTCTTAACATTCAAAGAGGTAAACAGTGAAATCCAATAAAATCAGCCGAACATTAAGTCAAGCTGACGTTTCTCTTAGATACAAACGGAGAGTTTTTATGCATCATGTCACATGGAAACCTAAGACTGATATTAGTACAGCACTATTTATATATCAAAGCTGCTGAAGAAGAAATGTGGATGTGTTTTCTAAACCTAGTACTCCCTAGCAGCTGTAACTGCCAGATTTTCAGCATCATCTGAGTCTTTATAATTTAGACTTCAGAAATGCATCAGAATACTGATTTTACATCTGATTATTACAAATAATAATATTAACTAAACATGGTGTGTTATTAATTGAATTGAACTCTTCTCTTTGACACTTTTTGGGCATTGAAATGAGACTTATTGAGTGTTGACTTATTCTTTATATTATTATGCTGAGACAGATTATTACATGTAATACAATGTATTTTTATGATATAAAACATGTCATATATATAATGTTTGTTTAAATAGAAAATAAATAAAGCGTTTAGAACTATTTTAAGAGTATTTATGAATATACAGTGTTATTTTAGTATCACTGTCAAAATAGAATTTGTCTTAATATTATGATTTTTATTCATTGTGCTATTTATATTATGTATTTATGTTAATGTAATACTTTAGTACAATTGTATATATTTTTTTCATTTTTATTAGTTTTCTTAATTTGAATGAGTGATTTTATAATTTCTGTTTTCATTTTAATTTTAGTTGCATTTTTAAATAAATTTTCTTATGTTTTTGTCATTTTGGTTAGTTTTTGTTTAAATTAGTAATGTTTATAATTTTCTGTTTTCAACTAAATTTGTTACCTTTAGTAAATGAGTTGTGTTTGTCATTTTATTTTGAGATAGTCTTTGTTTTCTTTTTAATTTTAGCAAAGTTTTAGTAATTTTATTGTTTTTGTCATTTTATTATTATTATTTTCAAAGACAAATTTTGTTCATTTTCCAGTTTCATTTAATTTCAATATGAACACAAATAGTTTTTATAATTTAATTATAACATCCCTTATGTCATTCTCCAGCCACTGTTGTTCAGATTGGTTATCTTTACATATAATGAAATAACCCTATTATCTGAACAGCATGTCTCACTGTTACTATTCAATACTATTTTTAATGTATAATGCTACCCATAATGTGTCTAAATGAAAATTTCTTACAAGGCAACACATAGTTGCTTTTGGAACATCCTTCATGCTTATGATGCATTAAAAACAATGCCTATGTAGGCAGCCATAAAAATAAAGATTCTTTACTGGCACCGATGGTTCAATGAAGAACCTTTAACATGCATTTATAATTAAAAGATTCTTTAGCGACCCAAAATGTCTCTTCAAGGCATTACTGACTGTTTATTTTTAAGTGCTGTGTTTAGAAAGAAACCTTCCCTATATGCATTGGTAGATGTCACCTATGTGTATATAATAACGGAAGGAAATCTGAATTTAATAATAATCCATTTGTTTGTAAGACATCACATACCAAATGTTGAGAAAAGCGGCACACCGCCCATGCGGATTTAATTGACCTGGCGCAGATGGGAGGAAATTGGGCTCAATCCTGCTGAATAAGAAAATAGGCACATTTGCTGGATGTCAGAATTGACAGAACAAGATTGCTGGTCCTTTTCAAAAGAATTCTCAAGGACACACACACCACACACACACACACACACACACACACACACACACACAACACACACACACACACACATTTGTTTAAATAGAAAAATAAATAAGGCGTTTCCCAACCCAAACTATTTTAAGAGGAAGTGATTTATGAATACATACACAGTGTTATTTTAGTGTCACTGTGATATTATAGTTTGTCTTAATATTATGATTTTTATTCATTGGTGCTATTTATATTATGTATTTTGTTGTAATTTTAGTACAATTTTGAGTAGTTTATTTGTCTTCATTTTTATTAGTTTTCTTAATTTGAATGAGTGATTTTTATAATTTCTGTTTTCATTTTAATTTTAGTTACATTTTTGTAATTTTCTTGTGTTTTTGTCATTTTGGTTAGTTTTTTATTTTAAATTAGTAATGTTTATATTTTCTGTTTTCAACTAAATTTGTTACCTTTAGTAAATTAGTTGTGTTTGTCATTTTTATTTTGAGATAGTCTTTGTTTTTCTTTTTAATTTTAGCAAAAGTTTTAGTAATTTTATTGTTTTTGTCATTTTTATTATTATTATTTTCAAAGACATATTTTGTTCATTTTCCAGTTTCATTTAATTTCGAGTAACACAAATAGTTTTTTATTTTTATTTTATTATAACATCCCTGATCACTCCAGCCACTGTTGCTCAGATTGGTTATCTTTAAAGAGCATATATCACTTATAATAACCCTTTATCTGAACAGCATCTCTTTGCACTGTTACTATTCAATACTATTAATAATGTATAGTGCTGCTACCCATAATGTGTCTTGAAAGAGGATTTCTTACAAGGCAACACATAGTTTGCTTTTGGAACATCCTTCATGCTTATGGTGCATTAAAACAATACCTATGTAGGCAGCCCCTAAAATAAAGATTCTTTACTGGCACCGATGGTTCAATGAAGAACCTTTAACATGCATTTAACAATAGTTAACAAAAAGGTTCTTTAGCGACCCAAAAATGTCTCTTCAATGGCATTACTTAGCCTACTTATTTTTAAGAGTGCTGTGTTTAGAAAGAAACCTTCCCTATATGCATTGGTAGATGTCACCTATGCTATATAAATAATAATGGAAGGAAATCTGAATTCTGAATCCAGACCAAATCCATTTGTATGGCAAAGACATCACGTACCAAATGATTTGAGCACAAACGGCGGCCCATGCCGGATTTAATTGACCTGGCGCAAGATGGGAGGAAATGGGCTCAATCCTGCTGAAGAAGAAAATAGGCACATTTGCTGGATGTCAGAATTGACAGACACAAGATTGCTGGCATTACTCTGAGGCACATCCTGATTGGCTGCTTCAGAGCCAAATTCAAGCATTAGGAATAAGGATTTTCAAAAGAATTCTCAAGGGTCCAAATTACAGGGCATGAAAACAAACCAGTGCTCGACACACACACACAAGCACGCACGCACTCGCTCTCACACACACACACACACACACACACACACACACACACACACACACACACACACACACACATAGTCTCACACACACACACACACACACTCACACACTCTCACACACACACACACACACACTTTCTTCACACACACACACACACATGTACACATTGCTCTAACACACACACACACACACACTGCTCTCTGCTGCACACACATGCACGTCACACACTGAGAGCTCTCTGATACACACACACACACACACACACACACACACACACACACACACACACACACACACTCGCTCTCTCACACACACACACACACACACACACGCACACACACACACTCGCTCTCTCTCACACACACACACACACACACACACACACACACACACACACTTGCTCTCTCACACACACACACACACTCGCTCTCTCACACACACACACTGCTCACACACACACACACTCTCACACACACACACGCTCTCACACACACACACACACACACACACACACACACACACACACACTCGCTCTCTCTCACACACACACACACACACACACACACACACACACACACACACACACACACACACACACACACACACACACACACACACACTTCTCACACACACACACACACACACACACCACACACACACCACACACACACACGCTCTCTCACACAATACCGCTGATGAACTGGCGTGATAGATGTAGTTTTCCTTCATATTCTTGAGTAAGTGCTTGTTGTTGATTTCCCGTTGGCGCAGTAAGAGTCTGCATCTGCTCCGGCACACAGGATCTCCGGGACCTCCAGTGGCTTCTGGCTGTGAGATGACTTGCTGGCTCTTCCTTGTTTTTGGAGGTGAACGCAGCGTTTGGCTGCGTGACATGACATGAACACAAACGCATCTGGTGCAGCAACTGTGCATTGGGTGACCCAGACTCATTCGAAATACGTGGCTCTAAATACTTTTCTGCAGCACATGTTATTACCTTACTGCACGTTTTGCGGTTGAAAGGTGCAGTGAGTGGCACTACAACATTTTAGTGAGAAAATATTATGTATAATTCAATAATACTTGCCATTTTTTGTGAAATATGTAACCCTCTCTGTAAAAACCAGGCTAAGAATCTAATTCTGAGATAACGAGCATCAAACTTTGATTACAAGCATTCATTTCACTATGATTTCAATCTTTGACATGGCCTTACTCAGTCAATATTAAAGATACCAAGAATATATTTTCTTTACAATATGTGGGATGATTTCATCTAAAAAAATGACTTTAGCTGGGTTTTCACAGAGAGGGTCACATATACTAGACAAATGATTGTTTATGAGTAGATTTATTAATGTTTCATTGGTTGATGATCGACAATAGAGCTCCGCGGCGATGATCAATTAAAGAAAGAAAACATATAGCTCTGCTCCCAAACCTATTGGTGTTGTGCGCCTTTCTGGGCTTTGCCTGTCCACATAAAGAAATCACGGCTCACAGCACCCGTGTGGATAAAAGCGGTGGAAACGTGCTCCGTGCGATGTAGCAATTTTAAGGAGGATCACTATGGCCCCTTTCTCAGTCCTGATAGCGGCTCAGAAGCAAAATGACGGGCCACTGAAGAATTTATTTGATATCTCACCAGGAACCGAGAGGCTTGCTGAACAGAGTATATTAGAGCGGCGGAGACAGGATTTCAATGCATGGGGCTTCAAATTACTTCTGATGCTGGAAAAGAGGTGCCACTGAATACAATTGGCCAGGAAATGGCTATGAATCTCTATAATTTGATTCTTTATTATTATGTGTGTGTGTGTGTGTGTGTGTGTGTGTGTGTGTGTGGGTGTGTGTGTGTGGTGTGGGTTATGGAAGATGAAGTGTGAGGTTTAGCGTGATTGGAGTGATGTTTAGTTGATCTCACAGCCAAATGTTATTACATTTTTTAAACATTAAGCCAATGTTATTATGCACTGAATTAAAGGAATAGTTCACCAAAAAATGAAACACTCACCCTTCAAGACCATTCAAGATGAGTCTTTCTTCATCAGATTTGAAGAAATGTAGCATTGCATTAGTGTCTCAGTAATGGATGCTCTGCAGTGAATGGGTGCCGTCAGAATGAGTGTCTGATAAAAACATCACAATAATCCACAGTTCATCAGTTAATGTCTTGGACATCCTTTATGGAGAATGAACGGGATTTTAACTTCAGGAACTGATTGTTGTGCTCTAATTGGGGATGACCTAAAACCATTTTTGTTAATTAAAATAAAGCTGAAATAAAATAAAATATAAATAGTATATGAAGAACTTAAAAAACTTAAATGAAAACTAAATGCTGACTAAAATATGTCTAAACTTCTTAAATGACTACAACTAGAATACAAATAAATTAAATATGATTAAATAAAAGTAAAATATTAATACAATAAAATAAAAAATATTAAACTTGAAAAAAAGCTTAAAAAGCTTAAAAAAATCAAATGCTGCTTTGCCAACTAACTGAAATACGTTTAAGCACTAAAAATAAAAATAAATCTAAGCAAAATAGAAATTTAAAGAAATTTAAAAAATATTAAAATTGGAAAAAAAGAAAATGAAAACTGGAAATATACAAATTTGAACTGGAAATATAAAAATAAAGTCCAATTCAAAATAGTAATAATCCATAATAACGCATAATATCATCAACACATAATAACATAAAATCCTTCATTGAAAAAGTGTTCTGGTCTGAATCAGGAGAGACATCTGCACAGATCAAACACCGTTTACAAGACTAAACAGCTCTAAACTAATATGTGGCTGGATTTTCATGTAAAAGACAAGAGGAGATGTATTTGTTTCAGCTTTTGTCTTCTCCAGATGATAACTGATGGACTGTGGATTATTGTGATGTTTTTATCAGACTCTCATTCTGACGGCACCCATTCACTGCAGAGCATCCATTGCTGAGACTAAATCTGATGAAGAAACAAACTCATCCACATCTTGAATGGCCCGAGGGTGAGTAGCAAATTTTCATTATTGAACATGCACAAATGCAGTGAGTTCATGTGACAGCATTGTAGCTGTTGAAGCGGAAAAATGCATTCGGTTTTGATTGCTATTTTTAAGAAAATAGCAGCTAGTATGCAGTGCAGTATCACAGCCAGTATCAGCGGACTCTCTCTCTCTCTCTCTCTCTCTCATGTCAGAACGCTAGTGTGTTTCTTGGAGAGCTGCTAAGATTACACAGGGGAAGCATGGATATCAGAAAGAAGGCTTTGTTCTGCAGGGAATGACCAGAGCGCTCATGCGGAGAGTTCAGCTCACTTTGAGCAGATTGAAAATATAATCACTCTCAGAAATGTGTCTGCACACGGAGTGAGTGCTGAATGAACAAAAGGATGAAAAATAGAGAGAAAACTAGAGGCAAAGAGTGGACACGGGGACTGATGAGGCTTGACAGAACAACATCTCTCTCTCTCGCTCGCCGCTTGACAACATGACCTCTCCGACACTAGAGCTCACGGCGATGATGGAGAGAGGCGGAATTATAAAAGAAAGAAAACATATAGCTCTGCTCCCAAACCTATGCAGCTAGTGATGGGCGCCTGTGAAACACTGCTTCATGAACATTTACACGTTTGGAAGCAGTGGTTCAGAACTTGAGTCATTGCGTTTCGAGATTTGGTTTTGAAACTATTCTGATGGTATAATAAACCTTATCAGTTAAAAAAGACATTATATCAGACAAAAGAGTAGATGGAGGCTTAAAGATGATAGATTATTTTGACATTAACAACACAATTATACACATAATAAAATATATAATTCTTTATCCCACAGCGTATCTTTCAAAAGCTTGGGTTAGATGTAATTTTCATACAAGAAAGTTACCTATTAAACTATCTCAATTTCATCAACAAATATTATTGGCTTGTAAAATT
>CM050425.1:16384219-16391719 GCA_027564155.1 Gymnocypris eckloni scoliostomus | reverse complement strand
ACACATTTACAGTTAAAGTACAGTAAAGGGGTTACCGCAAAAATACCATAAAAAGTCTAACAGTGTAATATACTCTAAGTACTGCATTTTTTGGTAACACTTTATTTTAAGGTGTCCTTGTTACACGCTACATGTACTTATTATTGTTATAACAATATATTACGCATAATTACATGCAAGTAGCCCAAAGACAAACCCTAAACCTAACCATATAGTAAGTGCATGCAGTAATTATTACTGTACATATTAATACACACTGTAACAAGGACACCTTCAGGTAAAGTGTGAGCAGTTTCTGGAGTCCAGATGACATGTAATCATGTACGCAGCTCTTATGATCAGGGTGATCTGTAGATGGTCATATCTCTGGTCTGTATGATGTATTAGTGTGCTGCAGGATCTCAGAGAGATGGACTGTGTTTGATTCCAGCATGTCATTGACCTCACACCAAACATCTCTCTGAACGCTCTCTGAACGCTCTCTGAACGTGAACTCTCTCTGAACGCTCTCTGAACTCTCTCTGAACGCTCTCTGAACTCTCTCTGAACTCTCTCTGAACTCTCTCTGAACGCTCTCTGAACGCTCTCTGAACTCTCTCTGAACTCTCTCTGAACTCTCTCTGAACTCTCTCTGAACGCTCTCTGAACTCTCTCTGAACTCTCTCTGAACTCTCTCTGAACAGCTCTCTGGGCAGCTCTCTGAACGCTCTCTGAACGCTCTCTGAACTCTCTCTGAACGCTCTCTGAACGCTCTCTGAACTCTCTCTGAACGCTCTCTGAACGCTATCTGAACTCTCTCTGAACGCTCTCTGAACGCTCTCTGAACGTGAACTCTCTCTGAACGCTCTCTGAACTCTCTCTGAACTCTCTCTGAACTCTCTCATATTCACGCAGTAGAGATGATAAATGTTCAGATGAGACACTGTCTGTCTGTCTCCGGTTTTCTTTCCATCCATACATTTTCTTGTGTCCTTCTTTCATTCTTTCTTACTTTCTTCTATCCATGCTTCTTTCATTCTTTAAAATTGTCTATCCATCTTTCTCTCTTTCATCTATCCATCCATTCATCCATCCATCCATCATATATCCATCCATCCATCCATCTATCTATCTATCCATCATATATCCATCCATACATCCATCTATCCATCATATATCCATCCATCCATCTATCTATCTATCCATCATATATCCATCCATCCATCCATCCATCATATATCCATCCATACATCCATCTATCCATCATATATCCATCCATCTATCTATCATCATATCCATTGTGATCATCCATCGTCATCATCGTTATCCATCCATCCATCTATCTATCCATCATATATCATCCATCCATCCATCCATCGTATGATCCATCCAGTCTATCTATCTTGATCAGTCGTTGATCAGATCCAGTCATCCATCTGATCATCATGTGATCCAGATCAGGTCAGATCGATCTTGATCAGTCGTTGTGATCAGGTCATCCAGATCCATCATGATCATCCGTTGGGTCAGGTCTGATCAGTCATTGATCAGGTCAGATCAGATCCAGATCCAGGTCAGATCAGTCATTGATCATCCATGGGTCAGATCTGATCATCATTGTGATCAGGTCAGATCAGGTCAGATCCATCTGATCATCCATCATATATCCAGGTCATCATCATCCAGGTCGATCCAGGTCAGGTCAGTCAAGTCATGATCCATCATGATCAGGTCCATCCATCCATCGTTGATCATCCATCAGATCCAGGTCAGGTCATCATATTGATCAGTCAGTCATATCCGTCCAGGTCAGGTCATCCATCCATCCAATCCATCCGTCGTCATCCATCCATCCGTCATCTGATCTGTCATCTCATCCGTCAAATGATCAGGTCATCCATCATATATCCATCCATCCATCTATATATCCATCATATATCCATCATTGTGATCCATCCATCATATATCCATCCATCCATCTATGTATCATGTATCCATCCATACATCTATCTATCTATCTATCTATCCATCATATATCCATCCATCCATCCATCCATCCATCCATCTATCCATCCATCCAACCATCCATCCATCCATCCATCCATATCATCATATATCCATCATATATCCATCCATCCATCCATCCATCCATCCATACATCTATCCATCCATCCATCCATCCATACATCCATCCATCCATCCATACATCTATCTATCATGTATCATCCATCATGTATCTATCTATCCATCCATCCATCTATCTATCATGTATCATCCATCCATCGTAAACTTCTTTAAACTTTCACTCAATAGTTCACAATCTAAAGACTGTCTTCACAAACATCTGTTTTCTGTTTGTCCTGCCCCGATAGACTGCCTGATAAAACAGGCCAGATGTTGGCCTGACACGCATCTTGAAAGAAATGCAGAAATGTTTAGCATAACTATAAAGTATCTCCTCTCTCATCTCAGTCCAGACAAAGGACGAGCCGTCCCCTCTGTTTCCATCGCCATCTACTGGCGTCCCAGGAGTATTTCTGCAATGACATCATTCAGACTGGATCTGTTGTAATGCTGAGCACATCCTCCTAAATGCCACGACCATTTTCTCTCATTGTGAGGAGTGATTGCCTTCCTTCTGTAAACGGTCAGATGGGCCGATGCTAGTCTGTTATTTCCAAAAACACATTTCTGTGCACAGCTGTCTGGTGCAGACATAGACAGTGAACACGGCCGTAAAATGACTATATTTCATGAAATGAGTGACATGCATTTTTGTAAAACCTTAAAACTGCAGATTTTCATTGTGTTCTCAAACTTTGTGCATGCATGCGTGTATATATATATAACTCTGGCCGATAGCAATTGAGTCAGCAGCAATAGGCATATTTTTGTCCATTGCAAATGTTTATGAAAGATTCGGTTTCTTTACCTTTAGGTGGTGAAAGGCAATTTGAAGGCATGAAATCTAGGCTGCATAATGGGATTAAAGCGTTCAGTCGGATGTTTTGCAACTATGGGTTTCGGGTTTCAAAGCCGCCTGCATTTCCATATTCATAAGGAACATAGGATTATTCAAATTTCTCCAGTTAATCGGAAGTAATTTGCGACATGACTATTTGACTTACAGTTGTATTAAGACCGGTTGCCGGTGTATTGGTCATGTCGAGTGTTCAGAGACAGGTGAATTCACATATTCTGGGAATAAAGCAGTGCTTACTGAAGAGACAATAGAACTAATGCTTTAAACATACAGGTATAGATGGTGCTGTTCTCTTGTGTGTCCTGTGGTTCATCATCATCATCATCATCGTCATCATCATCATCACAGGTTAAGATCATTCAGTATAAGGCCACTAAATAAGCAGTGCAGCTGTCAAAGAGAAACCCTTTGTTTGGAAGTTATGAAGTGAATACTGAGAATAAATCTCTGGGATAATGTCATTCATAAGATTTGCATTGCTTTGTTTTGATAACTCTCCCATAAAAGTTTCATGACCATAATGCACAAAAATATAAAAACGGTGTTATGAAAAATTTAATTTCTTGCTTAATATTCTTATAGGGTAAAATATGATGAATGATGAATTTATAAGTTAATAGATGCATGGTACTTGAAGGAGTAACATTCATTATTTTGCATACAACTTATTTTACATAGCCACCAAATTCCCACTACCATAATGCAAAAAATTAAATCAATAGTATATATATATATATATATATAGCAAAGACTATTCTTTTAAAAGACTATGTGTTAATATATTCATGGTCTTTGAAGGAGCAACACATTAATTTTTTGCATTGTTTTGACAACTTTCATTTTCCCACCAAGTCAAAAATAAATAATAAAATAAATAAATAATTAAAATAATTAAATAAATAATTAAAATATTTAAGATCAGTTATATATATATATATATATATATATATTTAAAAAATAATAAATAAATAAATTGCCTTTTAACAAAAAAATCATGAATTTTTTTTAATCATACATTTTTATGAAAAATGTAATTTCTTATTCTGCAGTTTTAGGGTGAAATATGCCTATGACCCGAACATGGCAGTTTTCATTAGATTTGCCCAGTTCCTGATTTTAAAAGACTTGATGAATTGATATGTTAATATATGCATGTCCTTGAAGCTGTAACATGAATTTCTCATGTCTCTTTTGTATCTTTTATCCTCTCTCATTTGTGCATTCTCTCTCTCTCTGTGTGTCTCGGCGGCCCGTTCAGTCAGTCTTCGAGTGGCTCTGAGCTGACAAGAGGCCGAGCCGGAGCCAAAAGAGACGTTATGTGATGCACAACAGGCAGTACGTGCGAGTACACGCAGGAAAATGGGACAACTCTAAAACTCCCACACATGAAAGAGTGTTTTAAATTGCTCCTGCGCTCTAAATATTCAATACAATATTGATGGCAGTCTCAGTTCCATAATGCAATGAGGGCTTTGAGCGATATCACATTATACATCTGTATTCAGCTGGCCTACATCTGCTTTTGCGGTTATAATTCCATCGAGAGCCAATTACAGAGAATGTGTGTATAATTCAAGTGTATCCTAATAGACTAATTAATTTTGCATTAAATAATGAAAAAAATATGTCATGCATTTCATTACCGTAATTGGTCTTTGCTTAGCAAATCTTTTCCCGACTTTCTCTTGCTGACAGTGTGTGACAAGCCAGAGATTTGATAGTCCAACTCTGGCTTTTGGAGATTTCTCAGCACGCCTGCGATTCAATTCCTGCCGTTAGATGAAGAACAGAGAGCCAAAAAGATGAGAACAACATCCCCACGTCCCACAGGAAGAATCCGATCCTATAATAATTGAAGAAGTGCCATTTCATTAACTCCCAAACTCTGGTTTCACTTCCACAACACATAAACAAGTCTTAGACTTGCCAATCGATCTGCAAAAACAGCCCGAACGAGCTCGTCTTTAGAATTCAGACAATTAATGAACAATGTTTCATTCGAAGAATTAACAGCTCAGGCGGATAATTAGAGAAAGCCACTGAATCTGCTGCTGCTTACATTTTGAATGTTGTAAACAAGCTGACATGTCTACTGAATAGAGTATTTCAGTTCTATTTTGAGAGAGAATTGAGGGATGTGTTTTATTTCTCTTGTAAGTGCGTGTGTACACCATGGTCATGTTTTTAAAAGTTCAGTAAAAAAAAAACTACAATTGTGAAATATTATTACAATTTAAAATAACTGTTTTCTATGTGAATATATTGTAAAAGGTAGTTTATTTATTTCATGTTTCACTGACTCATGAACATATGAGCTGGTCTTGATTTAAATTAAGAAAATGTGTTGTTTCTTTAAATATTGTTTGATGTGGTACTAACTGCAGAATGCATCTTTGTCAAACAGTCTGTGTGGAAACGACGTCTCTCAGTCTGCACCGCTGAAGGTGTGAAGACAAACACTGATCGCTCCAGTCTCTAACACCCTTACAGCTGCTTCACACACACACACACACACACACACACACACACACACACACACACACACACACACACACACACACACACACACACACACACACACACACACACACACACACACACACACACACACACACACACACACACACACACACACACACACACACACACACACACACACAGAGACACACACACACACACACACACACACACACACACACACACAGACACAGACAGACACACACACACACACACACACACAGACACACACACACACACACACACACACACACACACACACACACACACACACACACACACACACACACACACACACACACACAGACACACACATGAGACACACACACACACACACACACACACACACACACACACACAGACACACACACACACACACACACACAGACACACACACACACACACACACACACACAGACACACACACACACACACACACACAGACACACACACACACACACACACACACACACACACACACACACACACACACACACACACACACACACAGAGAGACACACACACACACACACACACAGACACACACACACACACACAGACACACACACACACACACACACACACAGACACACACACACACACACACACACACACACACAGAGAGACACACACACACACACACAGACACACACACACACACACACACACACACACACAGAGACACACACACACACACACACACACAGACACACACACAGAGACACACACACACACACACACACACACACACACACACACACACACACACACACACTCACACACAGACACACACACACTCACACACAGACACACACACACACACACACACACGCTACCCATTTGGTCTCTTCAGTTTGGATCTAGACTAGCATAAGCCTCATCACAACAAAGCAAATATGACCTCTGAATGCATGTGTGCTTCAACGCATCTTTCCATTTGCTGTCAGTCATGTGTGCAAATGCTACAAATGTGTACCGGAGCAACACATGGTGAAAACACTGCAAATGGATCACAACAAAATGTAAAAAAATGCACACGGACAGATATAGCAGCTCTAAAGATAACTGCCCTAATATTTGCCTAAAAACTGCCACATGTTCCTCATATTGCATTCATTATGATCACACCATGTAACCATTGCTTGGCTACGCTCATTGTTTCTGCTTAAATGAGTATGTGGCGTTAAATTGATTTGGACATGTATGCCGTGTGGATGTTACTTTGACACATATTACTTTCATTTGTAATGTAGAAACTTTGAAGCTGCTTTAAAACAATATGTAGGCTATTGTGAAAACTGCTATACAAATAAATACAAAGTGCATTGAAATGTGAATTTTGATGCTAAAATGTAATTGCATTAGATAAAATATCAAAACAAGTGTCATTTATTTTAAATGATTGCTAGTTTGTATGTATTTGTGACATTCAGACATTTAAAGTGATATTAAAATTATGATCAAAAGTTTGGAATATTTAAATATTTTAAAAAGAAGTCTCTTCTGCTCACCAAGGCTCCATTCATTTGATCAAAAATACAGTAAAATATTATTATAATTTACAATAACTGTATTCTATGTGAATATGTAGTCAAATGTAATTTATTTCTGTGATCAAATCTGTATTTTCAGCATCATTACTCCAGTCTTCAGTGTCACATGATCTTCAGAAATCATAATAATATACTGATTTGCTGCTCAACTATTATTGGCGCAAAATATTAATAAAGCTTCTTATTATTTCTTATGAGCATTTGTTTTTGACACAAATCTGATCACACTTCATCCAGTTTCTTTGTAGGACACACATTCTTCGTGCTGGTATTTTGGCATATGATCATATGTTAAACAAACACGTGACTATGCAGATTTATAACTTTCCACAAACTCTGTAAGGTTGAGCTCCCATTGAAAGCCTTTCCCTCATTTCTTCATTCACATCCCAGCATGCAGTCTCACTTTAGTGTACGTCTGTACGTGATATGCAAACATACCAGGCAAAACCTTGAAACTATAAGGCA
>CM050425.1:16374219-16381719 GCA_027564155.1 Gymnocypris eckloni scoliostomus | reverse complement strand
AAATAATATATATATAAATGTCTTTATTATTTTGATACAGTTTATTGTGTGTGTATTCAAATATTTTTGTTTTGTTTTTGAAAGAAGTCTCATCAAGGCTTCATTTAATTAATTAATAAAAATACAGTAAAAGCAGTAATATTTGGAAAAATTATTACAACGTAAAAAAACATTTTTCTATGAGAATATATATTAAAGTGTAATTTATTCCTGTGATCAAATCTGTATTTTCAGCATCATTACTGCAGTCTTCAGTGTCACATGATCTTCAGAAATCATAATAATATACTGATTTACTGCTCAAGAAACATTTCTGATTATTACCAATGTTGAACATTTTATTTTTATTTTTGTGGAAACCATGATACATTTAAATTTTCCGGATTCTTTGATGAATAGAAAGTTCAAAAGAACATCGTTCATTTTAAAATAGAAATATTTGGTAACATTATAAAAGTCTGTTACTTTTGTATTTTATTTTGATATATATATATTGCATTTTAGTTAAACATTTCAAGTTTATATTGTAATTTAGCTAAGAATATTATATACAACTAAACTGAAACTCTTTTTTAATTATAGGTTCAGCTTTTTAAAGTCTACCAAACTAATGTCATGCATTTAAGCAGAATCCTATACAGACTAAAAGGGTTTTGAGAGCATACAAAATCAAATTCAGTGAAGTACGCCTAAACTTTTGACTGGTAGTGTCTGGCATGAAACGATAGATGATTGTTTATTAGGGTCTCCCACAGGCAGGGTGTGAAACAGCTGTGACCCAATAGAGGACCATAGCCATTTGAGGAGTGTGTGAGTGTTTATTGGTCAGCAGACGGGCTAATTTGCATATACCATGGCCTATATCTGATAGCTGGGAGCTGGAGACAGAATCTGCTGCAAGCTGAACTAGTGATGACTGAATGAAGAGCTTTTATTCTCGCATTTCTTAAGTGATTTTTTGTTTGCAGATATGAAGTTCTACAGCAGTTACTTCATGCTTCTGTGCATGATTTGCAACGTCAGCTGCACGACAACGAAGTACTTCATGTATGAGGAAGACACACCTGGGACAGAGATTGGAAACCTTTCTAAAGACCTAAAAATAGACCCAGCGGAGGATCCTGAGACATCTTTCAAGTTCATACAGAAGACAAACTCCATCATTCACATGAGGCAAATCGACGGGCTTTTAACAGTCAGAGATGTCATCGACAGAGAGCAGCTTTGTCACCGATCTCCGCAGTGTTTTATAACTTTTGACGTTGTTGCTTTTTCAAAGGAGAAATTCCAGCTCATTCATGTTGAGATCGAGGTAAAAGACATTAATGATCATTCACCTCAGTTCACACGCAACGAAACGCATTTGGATATATCAGAAAACGCACCTCTGAATTCGCGATTTCCGCTGGACGTCGCTGTGGATCACGACGTCGGAGACAATTATGTTCAAAGCTACCATATTTCACACACAAACAATTTCGTTGTTGAAGTCAACACTCGAGAGGATGGAGAAAAGTCAGCCGAGCTCGTTTTGATCAAGTCGCTTGATAGAGAAAACGACGAGTTTTATACCATCGAGGTGATGGCGACCGATGGCGGGACTCCGGCGAAATCTGGCTCGACGACTGTTTATATCCGAGTGCTGGATTTTAACGACAACAGCCCGACTTTCGAACACAACTCACTCAAAGTCGAGCTCAGCGAAGATTCGCCCATCGGCTCACGTGTGCTAAAAGTACACGCTTTCGATCCCGATGCCGGGATCAACGGAGAAGTCGTGTACGGCTTCGTCGAAGGCTCCCCGAGCGAAGTCACACGTGTTTTCCAGATCGATCTCATGACAGGAGAAGTGACCCTCAAAGACTCTGTCGATTATGAGACCAAAAAGTCATACGAGTTGCACATCCAAGCCTCTGATTTGGGCGCCAATTCGATATCATCCACCTGTCGCTATCATCGAAATCGTCGATGTGAACGATAATGCGCCGGAGATTAGCATCAAACCAATGACTTCCACCAGCGACGGAGTCGCTTTCATTACCGAATCTGCAGCCGAAGAAAGTTTCGTAGCTCTTATTAGCACCTCAGATGCAGATTCGGGTCCCAACGGCTACGTCCAGACGAGTTTAGAAGGACACGAGCATTTTAAGCTGCAGCAAGCCTACAGCGATACTTTTATGATCGTAACAACCACGACTTTAGACAGAGAAGCCATTCCAGAATACAACCTAACCGTGATTTCTGAGGATTTAGGAACTCCTCCGTTTAAAACCATCAAACATTATACCATTCGCATCACAGATGAGAATGATAACGCACCGATGTTTAGTAAAGCCGTCTATGACGTCTCAGTAATCGAGAACAACATTCCCGGGTCGTACATGACTACGGTGGTCGCACGCGATCTTGACGTTGGGAAAAACGGAAAAGTCTCTTACAGCCTAATCGACAGCAAAACGCCAGACGGGTCGCCGATTTCTACATTTGTTTCCATTGATCCTCATTCTGGCTCTTTGTACACGTTGAGATCCTTTAACTTTGAGACTCTGAAAGAAGTCGAGTTCGCGGTCAAAGCCAGCGATAAAGGTTTCCCGCCATTATCAAGCACGACTTTAATTAAAATCCACGTGGTGGACGAGAACGACAACTTTCCGTATTTCACATACCCGGTATTACGGAACAATTCCGCTGACGTTCCGATTCCGTTTAACGCTCAAAGCGGCTATTTAGCGTTAAAACTGACGGCTCAAGATGAAGACTGCGGCGTAAACAGCGAGCTCAGTTTTCATATTCTAGAAGACCATGCTAAACTTTTTTCCGTTGATAAAAACAGCGGCGAAATCGTCTTGAAACGAAAACTCACTGCACAATGTGGAGACGTCCTGCAGATTAAAGTCTCGGTTGTTGACAATGGAAGAGAGCCGCTTTCTAGCACAGCAACCGTGCGGTTTGTGGTGACAGACACAGGTGCACAAGAGGACCAGGTGGTTATTTTACTCCGATCCAAGGATGAAGAGACTCTGGAGTTTGATGTGTGGACTGCAGTGATCATTGGTTTCGCTGGATGCTGTGTGCTGTTGCTGACTGCGATTATCATCCTCACCGTGACTTGCACCATCAAACGAAGGCGAAGACGCTTTGGGAGAGATGGCCTATACGGATCAACCCCGCTTTCCAAGAACAAACCTACCGGTTCAAGCATGTATGCAGGCCCTAATGCCTTCCTCAGAAGCGAAGGCGATTCAATGCAACCTCTGTATGAAGATAAAAGCCTGGATTCGGAGGAAAAGGTGAGTGATTTTGGCTGAATGTTTGGATGCATATTTCCATTGACTTCCATTGATATTAACTTTGAGCTTTTGTCTTGATAGCTGTTCCTGCCCTGCAAACCTTTTGAGCAAACCTTTTTATGGCAAGATGAAAAATACTGTCTGCAAAGGAGGTAAGAATGGTTGCAAATATTTTAGTTTTTGAGTATTTTCCTACCTGGATAATTCCCATTTTAATTACTTGATTATAATTTAATAATAATCAAAATAGAAAGATAGTGAGGAACAAAAGTTTGATACCATAAGTGAAAATGCTTTTTTAATTTTTTCTGCTTTAATTCAAAATATTAAAATTATATAAATATAAAAAATAGTAAAATTAATAAATATTAGAATTATTATTTAAAAAGCATTATTAAATTCAGATTATTTAATCAGCATAATGGTTTGAGTGACAATTATTCATTAATTTGAGAATGAATAGAAATCTGTATGTCTCTTTATATCTCTTTATTTTGCATTGTAGCATTTCTATAACTATGAGTGACAATCAATCATGAATTGGAGAATAAATATGAATCTGAGCATCTGTACAAAGAGTCACATGATCAATGCCACTTATTTACATACATTTGATTGGTCATCTGTAAATAGTGCATCTGAAATGTCTTTATTTTCCATTATAGGCCTAACTTATTCAAAATTCTTTAAATGCAAAACGTTTTTATACTTTTGGGCCTTGCTTTAGTTTTGCAACTACACATCATTCTGGTCAGAAAACTATAAAAGGGTTTAATATGCAAACAGGTCACTTTTTGATTATTGTCAGGGTTTATTCTCTTTTATACAACAGGTCAAGAACCATACACGTGATGCGCTGGCATATTAGTCATGTCCCAGTGAATATAGTGTTTTGTTCTGCATTGGAATATCAATAATCAGATCGAGTGTTATTCAGCGGCCGCTAACAGATTTGATGTGATTGTATTCACAGTGGCACCAGCAACACAGATCAGCTGAGCGTGAAGGACAGCGGTAAAGGAGACAGTGATTTCAATGACAGCGACTCGGACATCAGCGGAGCCGCTCAGAAAGAGGCCTGACGACCTTCCAACCGCTGGCCAGAGGTGCGTACGTTATCTGACACACGAGCTGTAGTGCTTTCTTTGAGATTGTTGGCTTTGCTGCAAGCAGTGATTGTGTTTTCTACTAATATCTAAACATTCCTAAATCACAGTACACTTACTTGAGATGCAAAATGACATAATGACTGAAAAAAATATCGAAATTAAGTGTTTTCTTTAAAACAAAGGGAACAAATCTACCAATGGGGTCAGAAATATAATCTTATTTTCCTTTGAATTAAATTCATTTTTCTGACCCAACTGGTGGATTTTTGTTTTGTTTTTTCAATCATAAACTCACTTCCTTTTATTTATTTTTAGAAATTATATCTTAAATTATTTTGTTTCTCAAATAAATATATCTGTATTTTAAGAAAGTTTAGATATTTCTTTAAACATCATTTAGAATAAATAAAAATATATATAAAAAAAAAAAATTACAAAAATGGGACAAAACATTATATTTACATAAATATTTTGTAGCAATTTTTTAAACATATATTTTTGTAAATTATAAAACATAAATATATTTTGCCCTTCGTATATTTTATTCCAAGAGACTTTCACTGTTCGCAACATATATTTACAATATATTGTAGCCAGAAAAAAATATTTATTTTCTTATTTAAAAAAAAATATTTATGGATGTACAAAGATGATTAAAAAAAAAAAAAATGTTTATTAAAATATTTTTTAAATATATATATTTTTAATTATAAAATATAAATATATTTTGCCCTCCATATATTTTATTCCAACAGACTTTCACTGTTCACAACATATATTTAAGATATATTTACAATATATTGTAGCCAGAAAAATATTTATTTTCTTATTTAAAAAATGTATTTATGGGTGTACAAAGATGATTAAAAAAATACTGAGAAATAAATAAATGTTTATTAAAATATAAATAAATAAATAAAATATGAAAAAAATATAAAGTTTTGCGATATACTTAAAAAAGAACGAACAACTTCTATCATCAGCATCATAATTTGAGTGACAGATGAATATGAATCCGTCTGATTTTTGCAGTGCACTAAATTCCTCTGTGTTTTTCTCTGTAAGGTGCATTCAGCAGCGCAGGAGACTGGAAGAGCAAAGCTCACGTTATCCAGACCCGAAACATGCACGTCCCGGCTGGCAGCGCCTACACCATCGGATTCGCACCGGCGGCACCGCTTTACAACACGACCCACGTCACGTCCCATTGCTGGAGAGAAAGCCACAGTAAAACCAACACGATGAACGCACAGCGCCCCGTTCAGTCTTTCTCAAGGACAGGAACGCTGCCGTCATACTCGGTCCATCAGACCAGAAGAGCGATGACGGCCGTCGAAGAGCAGATCCAGACGGTCAAAGATGCATTTCTGCTTCCAGAGTCATCTGAAGTTGCTACCACTTTTTAAATATCAAATAAGAGTTCAGTCTTGTTCATCGAATCTGATATTTTGGCTGATTATGAGAGCGTGACGGACTAAGCAAAACTTTCCAGTAATTTAGCAGTCAGTACCTTTTATACTGGTTTGCCACAAACCATTTTTCTATTCTTTTCTTATTTTTTTAAGTCAGGAAAATATATTTAAGAACAGTGTGACTTAAATTAACATTTTTGTAAATATTTGTATATTTTGTATGTCTTTTCCAGTGAAAACAAACCCTTTTTTGTGTCCAGCTTGATGGATTTTCTGTAAATAATTTAGCAAACAAGCACCAAACCAATTTAGTTTATTTTATAGATGTTGTTAGCAATGAGTTTGTATGTCTTTAGTAAATTAAAAAGAAGTAAATTTGTTTAGAATGAGGTTTATTTACATTTCTATCTGAAATAGTTGTGTAAAAATTCTTAACTATATGCTAAACTTTTTATTTTTATTATTTTTTTAAATTGCACATAGATCCTGATTAATATCTCTTCCTAAAATGCCATCAACATACTGAAAAAATGTGGTGTAGAAACTATTTTAAATCAAAAATGGCTAAACTACAAAGAGTTGGCAGGTAACATTGAATTAAGCAGGACATTTTGAAGCAGAACGACTGAAATTGTATTTTCTTGTAAAGTGTAATGCAATACAGTGTGTGTTTGAGTGTTGAATGCTTATTTTTCGGCTTTTTAAGCAGGGCTTAAAAACTTGTGCAAAGACTGTACATATTAATTGTATAGAATTTTCTCACCTCAGTGACCCAAATAAAGTACTTCGAAGCCTATTTTGTTGCCTGACCTCAGAGAACGTCTTGTTTAATAGCTGATTAGCTTTAAGACACATTAAGTTAAGTCCTTAAATCCAGCCTGTCCGATTATTGCACACACATGGCCTGTTCTGGATTAGCTGGTTTGTAACACAGCGGCCGCGTCTTTACAATAACATGTGAAGAATGAGGCTTATAAAGACACAATCAGGCATATTAGAGGAGTTAAAGAGCTTGCTGTGAGAGATTATATGGCCATCTTCAGTTATCTGCAGTGTAACAGGTGCAAACGGCCATATAATACACCAACACGGTAGCCAAAACATCAGAAATATAACACGGCTATATAATACACAAACACGGTAGCCGAAACATCAGAAATATAACACGGCTATAATACACAAACACGGTAGCCAAAACATCAGAAATATAACACTGCTATATAATACACAAACACGGTAGCCGAAACATCAGAAATATAACACGGCTATATAATACACAAACACGGTAGACAAAACATCAGAAATATAATATAATACACAAACACGGTAGCCAAAACATCAGAAATATAACACGGCCATATAATACACCAACACGGTAGCCAAAACATCAGAAATATAATATAATACACAAACACGGTAGCCAAAACATCAGAAATATAATATAATACACAAACACGGTAGCCGAAACATCAGAAATATAACACGGTTATATAATACACCAACACGGTAGCCAAAACATCAGAGATATAACACGGCTATATAATACACAAACACGGTAGCCAAAACATCAGAAATATAACACAGCTATATAATACACAAACACGGTAGACAAAACATCAGAAATATAACATATAATACACAAACACGGTAGCCAAAACATCAGAAATATAACACGGCTATATAATACAC
>CM050425.1:16364219-16369219 GCA_027564155.1 Gymnocypris eckloni scoliostomus | reverse complement strand
TATTCCTTTAAGACAAAGGAAGAGGATTGTGGTTTCAGTTTTGACTCGTGGACATGCATTGTGTTACGAAAACCTCCAGATCCCACAACACTGTTCACTTGTTTCCCAAAGGCTACTGTTACTGCTGAAAACATATTTAATGAGTTTCCAGTGGCAACAGAAAATGGCAAATAACTCTAATAGTCTACGATCCTTCATATATGTTTATAAAGTGCGCTGGTGTAATTGAGATTGAACCAAACAGGCCTCGGCAATTCAAGACACGAGTCTGTTCGTCTATAATGAAAGATAATTTATCCATATCATGCATTATGGGCAAAGTAAATTGCTCACTTATTTCTACATCAGTGAAATTGCTTTGAGTGTGGGTAATTATGTTTCATATTTATGCCCATTAAAGAGATGATGTTGACCTTCTACAGGTAGAGTATCTGTCAAAACAATGACATTTATAAAAGTGTTTTTATGGCAACAGCAGCTACTAGACATGCATACAAATAAAATACACCTTGTGCTTTTCAAGTTTTGTTGATGGTTTTTCATAAATCACTGTGGCATTAAATGTAATTTTGCACTAAGAAAACAGAAAGATTGTGATCGAGAGCTTGTACAGTAAAGTACATGAAAGCTGTTTGGTACTCTGTTATTATCATACTTGTATTTTTCTTTTATTGAGTTTCTGATTAGCATAAAATTGTCTCGTTAGTACCGCAGACAAAAAAAAAACACCACATAACTTTTTCTCATAATCCTTATTATTATCATTTTTATTATAGCCATATGGTCAAAAATATTTACCAATAAAATATATATATTTTGCACAATATTCTTTACATAAGACGTTACAATTATAATATAGTTTATTATAACATTCATATTTAATTGTTGAATTAGTTTTAAGTTTTTATCTTGATTTTATTTTTTTTTTAATCAAGTTTGAGTTATATTTTATATTTCATAGTTTGTTCAAGTTTGAGTTACATTTTATAGTTTGTATACATTATTTCAGTTTGAGTTATTTTAGTATATCAAGTTATAATAAATGAATCTACTTGAAATTAAATCAGTTTTATTTTATTTCAGTTACAGTTGATTGTATTTCAAGTTTAATGGTTTAGGTTTCAGTGAACTATAATATCATTGGTATGTACACATTCATACAAACATGAAATTCAGTAAACACAAAATAATAAAATAATGTCAAACCTAGTAAGAAGTGCTCAAATGCACAAGGAAGCCTCTCATAATAATATAGAAGAACTACAGTAGGTCAAACTGCTATTTTCTGTAGCTAAACATAATATTGAAATACTTGACCATTAGAAACTGATATTTTCAAATAGTCTCATTATCTACAGTAGGTCAAACAGTTTCATTATTTTCTGCTAAACTTATTGAATCTTGACCGGATTAGAAACTGATATTGCTTCATAATGAATGTTTCCTCACATGAACCATTGACTGAATGAGCAAAAACAGGCTTCGGCTTTCAAGCGCGTGGTTCTCGTGTGATTGCCGGCGTTAGTGAGGCCCATGAGAACGAGATTGTGCAATACTTACTGAACATAAACAGCATTGCCGTTTTCGGGGGCCTTTCTTGCACATTTTTAACCAAATTTCTGTTATTACATTTGCAGAAATATGTAATCTTGAGCTCTCCCCATGGTTCGATTGGTAAAGAAAATATCATGCAAGAGCCTCTGCGGGTTTGCCATGCATAAACAAACAACTTTCATAATAATCACTTATGCCCATTTCAGATCTGTACAGCTCACATTTTAATTAAAGCTGTGCTTATAATGAAAAAATCATGAAGCAGATTTAAAGCAACAGAATGAAAACAGTCTGTAAATGTGCTCACCCTCGGGCCATCCGAGATGTAGATGAGTTTGTTTCTTCATCAGGTTTGGATAAATGCATCATTGCATCACTGTCTCAGCGATGCTCTGCAGTGAATGGGTGCCGTCAGAATGAGAGCCCAAAAAGCTGAAAAAAGGACTCTGTTTGGACTCTCATTCTGACGGCACCCATTAGGATCCATTGGGGGGTTATGTAATGCCAGGTGTCTGTGTAACTCACAGTTTTTGCTTTGCTTTTTTAATCTTAAAAACAGAGATTGCAACTTTAAATAAAATATGGGGGCTGTCATAACACATGAAGTTATTTTTAAGCATAAAAAAACAAAGTGTGCGATAATATGTTTTCTCAATTGTGTTGATGAGGCTGTATGCATACTGATGAATTTCCCAAAGCAGTGTGCTTCGTCTCACTCACACTTCTCCATAACAATACAACACTCTGCCCTATATTCATCTCATCCAATTACACCCGTATCAAATTAAATGCAGTTTCTCAAACTGTTTCGGTTCGAGAGGAAGCTGGCAATTGAATCTGTTTTTCACTCACACGATTGAATGGGAAAATGATATCCAGTATAATATGAGTAAATGAGGATGAAGGGCTGGTGGGGCTAGATAGATGCCCTAGATAGCTCAAAATCAGGACAATCAAAACACTATCATGTCATTAAACTATTGAAACAGCTGCATGGTTTAATTATTGCACAAGTCTCCTCTCAAAACTAGAGCTTACGAGAGGAGTCAGCATGGAGTTGCATTATTATTATTATATGTGCTCTGCTGAAAAAATCACAGAACATTTGCTAATTAATACCTTTATAACCAAACTGATGCAGCTAACGTTTTTGGTTCCCAGAATCATATTTCTACTTAGTCCTACTTAAACACACACACATACATACATATAGTGGCCAAAAATATTTTATATATGCTCTAAATATATGATGCAAAGAGTGTTATATGTTCATATGTGCTATATAAGCAACAAATACGTTTTTCTACAGATGTGACGTATGTGGATGTGCTTTCTTGGATTGAAATATATATAGGACAAATAGATTTGTAAATGTATTTAATGTATGTATATATATATATAACGAAACAAAAACAACACTAGTTTCATCATTTCCCTCTTAGTGTGCTTATTAAATTGGTATGAAAACACAGAGCAGTATTTTCCCCTCACGTAAAAAAGTAAACACTGCCACCAAGTGGTAAAAACCTAACAGTCTTGTGGAAATATATATATATCTTTTTTTTTACTCAGAAAAGAATACATTGCAATAATGTATATAATCCTCCAGTCCAGAAAACGAAACAAAACGAGAAAAGTGTGAATATCTCGACAAATCAAGACAAAAATAACCATGCATGACCTCTTAGGGCTTCCGTAGATTTGAACAACTTTATCCCTAGACAATGATTCAATTATTCAGAACTATTCGAATACGTTCCTGAAGTTTGTTTCTTAATCAGATTTGGATAAATGCATCATTGCATCACTGTCTCAGCAATACTCTGCAGTGAATGGGTGCCGTCAGAATGAGAGTCCAAAAAGCTGATAAAAGCATCATAATAACCCAGCTGTTTGGACTCTCTGACATTCATAATTAAGCATATATCAAGTTGAATTGTTATATAAAGTTATAAGCATGTTTATAAAAAACAACTTTTGTAATAACAATTATTTCGGACCCTTTGACGTCATAGCATCTACCCCAGGCATCCTCAAATCTGTCCCACTCCTGCAGAGTTTATCTCTGACCCTAATCAAACACACCTGAGCGTGCTAATCAGAGTCTTCAAGATCATTAGACAATCACAGGGAGGTGAGTTTGATCAGGGTTGGAGCTAAACTCAGCAGATTGGCCCTCCAGGGAAAGATTTGAGGAACACTGGCCCTTGATTCTGTTGAATGTAGTCCATCTGAATCCTGGAGGTTTTAATCTTATTCAGCCAACAGAGGGAGCTCACACATCTCACGCGGTTCAGATTAGCTTTATTGCTGTCGAATAAAATACACTGATGGTATAAGGAACATAATGCCCTAATTATAAATCTCCTGCCTTTTATTTAGTAGATGTTGTGAGGAGGAGATGATGAGAGCAGAGGCGAGGACTTCGCTGCCGTGTCTCATTGGGTTTTTTTGCAGACATGACCCATTTTAGAGGAAAAAGAAACACATAGTCAACATTTCAGCAGTGCAGCCTCAAATGAGACATGACTTGTGTCAAAATAATATCCAAGTATGCAATATAAAAGTCTATTAGAAGCCTGGAATAGTGTGTTTTGTTGTTGCTCATTTCTCTTTGTGTTTCTGTAAGTCTGAACACTGAATGTGCTCTCGAAGTCTTCAAAACACAGACTACGAACAATCATAGAAACATGGTAATACAAGGAGATTTGTAGAGAAAATCAAGAGTTCAGATGCAAAAGCCTCTACGTGCCATCGGTTTTCTTCTCAGGCTCCTATGTTTATGTTCAGTTATTTCATTTTAATGACAAAGAAAATAACCTATTGAAGCTAAATTACTGAACTTACACATAGGAGCCTGAGATAAAAAACTATTTATAAGAAAATGTAAAACGGCACTTAGAGGCTTTTGCATCTTAACTCTTTAAATGTTTTATTTTTTTCTAGTTATGCTTATCAGCTAGACATTGCTGTTTGTGAATCATGAACTGGAAACGTCATGGAGACTTAAAAACAGAAAAAACAGGCATAAAAACTTAGAAATTGCTTGTAAATTTCACTAATAATTATAAAGAAACTACAAGTGACAGTTTTGAAATAGAAAGACTGGAATAGTGTTTTCTTGTGCAATGTGCTCTGATAATCGATCATTAACAACTTAAAAAAAATATGAGAAGTTAATATGGTAATATAAAAAGATAATATATTTTAGTTATGTAATACATGTAACAATTAATTTCAGAAGCAATGCAAGTGATTTTATTTTCAACAACACCATAGCCTCTCTTTCATCATTAATTACACACATCGTCTAAGAAGCTACAGATCGCCGACCTTTTTTTTCACCAATGTGCACTTGGACAAACCAGCCTTGAGCCCATTGTCACATCCGTTTATGCTCTGAATAAATGCATCTTTACTGATTGGCTTTGAGGATGATTGGAGAT
>CM050425.1:16324219-16361719 GCA_027564155.1 Gymnocypris eckloni scoliostomus | reverse complement strand
TAGATCATATTTTGGGTCATCGTGCACTTCATTCTCTGTCGATAACCAAATTGTTGACTGATTTTAGGATTTAGTGGCTGTTTTTAAAATGAAAATACAGGAGCAGTTTATTTGTATGTTGCACCGTAGCCTTGCAATAGCAGCCCAAAAAAAAGGAAGGAAAGAAAGAAATGGAGAAAAGCGTGGCCATGTGACAGTGACTACAGGTGGAGTCCCACAGAGACTGTTGATGCTGCACAGATGTGAAGGACCGCAGATGCTTCAGCAGCACAAACGCCTGATACTCGAGGGACCGGAAATGAAATATATCAAATGATTTATATATACACACTCGCACATTTATATAAAGCAGCCTACACAAGTGTGATCTCTGTGCTTTCTCCGGTGAGATTTGCTCTCTAACAAATCTGAGAAGATGTGACACCTGTAAAGATATGCACGTAAACACTGCTGTGTTTCCATGTTTGCATATCTCAAACTATGTTATTAGCACGATTCTTCCTGAAGAAAGAGCGTAATATAATATATTCTTCCACCACCCATAAACTTTCTTTGCTCTAAAAAGCAGTAAATGTACACCAGCCAATTTTGGGCCAGTTTGGGATTATAAACGATGCCAATAATGACTTGGCCGATTGATAAAAGAGTTATTTATTTCTTGTATCAATTCCAAAGTCTCCCGACAGCCAACGTTTTTTATGAATTTGGAGTACATATTGTCTAGATGTTCATTTGATTTTGGCAATTTTGCATTTGCAAAGATTTATACATCGCCAGCAGCTCAACTCTCTACATATACTCATTAAATCCATTACTAAAAGACTTTATATTAACTGTGTCTACATCTTGTCAAATCAGAATCTTATGCATGAGGGAAAAGGCTGTTTTGTCTTATTATTATCAATTTTTTATCAGGCTGCCTGGAAACAGTCATGTTTACAAGGTACAAAGTTGATACAACAAGCGCTTTGAGAGGATCACCAGTGACGTGAAATCTTTGAAAGATGAGTTTAGTTTGAGTTCATTAGTAGCACATAAACCTGTACATTATACTTTATTTAAAATGAAATCATCAGGACTTACACCGGTCAAAAGTTTGGAATAATGACGATTTTTGATATTTTTGAGTCTCCTCTTCTCACAGAGGATGCATTTATTTAATCTCAAATACAGTAGAAATTATGAAATATTATTAGAATTTAAAATAACTGTTTTCTACTGTAATATATTATAAAGTGTAATTTATTCCTGTGATGCAAAACTGAATTTTCAGCATCATTTCTCCAGTCTTCAGTGACATGACACTTCCTTTAATATAATCTCTACACATTTACTGCTATTTTTTGAGGGATTTTCAGTACAACCATTTTTTGGAGACACCATTTCTTTTTTTCCATGGCAGTCTATTATTGCTCTAATCTATTTCACATAAACCCGCCTCCGAAAAGCACATAAAAACTAAATGAACTAGTGCCTCTAGATATTGCCACAAGCATTAAAAAATCCATATCAGTCAACCACTATGAAAAATCTTCATACTCTGAGACTCTAGTCTACATCAAATCATAATCCCACGCAGGGAAATGGCATATTCCATGCTGTGCACAATGATATAAATGTGTGATATGAATATGAAGCAGTTTCTGTATTAGCTGCATCTGCTTAATATAAATGGACAGAAAATAGAAATGGCTCTTAATTACAGATGCATCGGAGAAGTGTTACAGTAATATGTAGTTTTATTACATATGGATCACACAATGTCCATTTTACCATTTTGCGCATGATTGAGTAAATGATGCATCACTGCATAATGCATAACTAGAATTCAGAATAGCATTCATACAGCCTCAGGCCATGCAAGATTAAGTTGAGTTGGTTTCTTCATCAGATTTGGAGAAATGTAGCATTACATCACTTGCTCAGCAATGGATGCTCTTAAGTGAATGGGTGCCGTCAGAATGAGTCCAAACAGCTGATAAAAACATCACAATAATCCACTCCAGTCCATTAGTTAACATTTACATTTATATTTAGCCGACGCTTTTATCCAAAGCGACTTACAAATGAGAGTTAACATCTTAAGACAAAAGCTGCGTGTTTGTAAGAAATAAATCTATCATTAAGACGTTTTAACTTTAAAATAGACTTGTAAACGGTGCTTGATCGGTGCAGATTTCTCTCCTGATTCACACCAGACCACTTTTTCAATGTTTCTTACAAACATGCAGCTTATGTCTTCTCAAGACATTAAATGATGGACCGGAGTGGATTATTGTGATGTTTTTATCAGACTCTCATTCTGACGGCACCCATTCACTGCAGAGGACCCATTGATGAGACACTGATGCAATGCTACATCTCTCCAAATCTGATGAAGAAACAAACTCAAATTAATCTTGATTGACTTTAAGGTAAGCACATTATCAACAATTAGTCATTTTTGGCTTAACTCTCTTTACTAATTCAGTTCTCTTCATCATTTTCACTTCTTTTTTCATCTGGTTGTTATAGTGTATGTACAGCTCTCTTCACGTTCATAGCAGGTGTCAGTAATAGGTGTCTTGTTTTATTATTTCACACTTAAGCTTTGCTTGAAAAGGCTTGTGCTGTGTCTTTAAAAAGAAATGACACTGGGTTTGCTGTCTAATGCATGGAGTCCAGATATGCAACACATACATAATTTAAACCTTTAATTACTTTATATCAGCTTGCACGAACATCAACTCAAATACTATATTATTGATAGCACAAATTACACATGAGTCTGGAAAGCCCTGATATAACGCAATGACATCCATAAGTAGCCTATGATGACTCAAGTGTCCAAATACTTTTAAGGCCACTGCAGTGGTCATTTCTCTCTCTGACCCTTGTACAACAGTGTTTGATTTAATAAACGTGATTCATTTGAATTCATTCATCCTCATATGCCAGTGTTTTGTTCCTCCCCCTCCCACAGCTGTTGAGATTTAATTCCGAGTCATCGGCATGTTAGTCAGAGAAATGGTTGCTTGAGGAGCATCACCGTCCACTAAGATCCGGGAACCGAATTAACATGGAAATACAGCAACAACAACATCTCTCCAGATGAGATGCGCGTTTCTCTCTGCGGTGCACGCGGGTAAGATGAACAACATTTGCATTGACTGTTTGGGACTTATTATTCGACATCGATCGATTGCAATACGCGGCGATGGAGAAGTTATTGGCACTATTATATTAGAGTGAGTGAATCAATGCCATAGCGTGATGTCTTGCTGTTTGTCAGACAGAAATAATAACCATCGAACAGGAAAATATGCAACTGAAATTCACCAAGCATGCAAGTGAATCAGTCCTTCGCATGTGCGAGAGAGAGCAGGCGTTTAACGTCGTTGAACTTTCCCAGCTCATATCAGTCTGGTTGTTGTAGATGTAATCTGATGCGAACGCATAGTGGCTATAGATGCGGTAATGCAGTCATTCGTTCATTATCACAAAACAAAACCCCGACAGCCAGGACTGCATGTCATCATGAAGAGGTGTATCGTGTGATAACGACCCGCTGGCTGTGTATTAACACGCGTACACGGTTACTTGGGAGTTAAATAAATATATATGGATATGAAATATTGATCTGAGTCTAGGTTATTAGTTTACTTGTAGCCTAAAATAATTTGCAGCTAAGTTAAATTGTCAGTTGCTGTAGTAATGAATCGGCTTAGCAATGAACACTGCAACATAATTAATAGCCTAGTAAGTTAGGTTAGCAATTCATATGAAATGCATATTAAGTTAATAATTCTGGAGTAAATAACTAACATGGCTTCCTATATTTGAAGTTCTTTCTAATCCAATGCATGTCGATTTTCCGACCGATGTTTCTTGTTTGTTTGTTTGTTTTTGCACCTATCGGCGATTTGACTAATTATCATACTTACCATTTTGAGCGGCAAGATGATGCAATTAGTAATTATTGTGAGCAGTGGCAGCTATAGAAACTTGCTTAGCCCCGGCACCGCCACCCCAAGGATTTCCGGATGTTCCTGTTTTTGACGTCACTTTCATTCAAATTGAAAAATAAATGTACAAAAACTAAAAAAGAAGTGCCTAATATGTGGCCTACAAACAATTTATATTATGGGGAAGGGGTCAAGCAACACTGTGTGCAAGAGTTATGCTGGTGAACATCAGTCAATTCACTATAGAGAAAGTGAAAATAACTAAAACTAATGGAGCTTTCTAACATATGCTGATAATAACGGTATATAACTGTCTTAACTTATTCGCTTAATATTTCTCTTGTGGCCCGTAAAACATAACACTTCGTGTTAAACAGGTTTTTGAAAATTGGTGCACGAAATAAAGCTGCTCTTAATTTTCATTAATGACTACAGTGTTAAGGATTTTAATTATAGGCCTATAATTCATTGTATAAATAAATAGACCCGTTTTAAAAAAACTTTAAAAAAAGATTTACAATGAGGAGTAAGCTAATAGCCTAGACTTAGCCGCATCATGCCTGTAGCCTAGCTAATTTAATAAGTAATAATAATAATAATATAGGCCTAATAATAATAAGAATGTAACAGGCCTACATTAATTAGAAATGCTAAAACCTCTTAATATTGCCCATTTTTGATGCTTCTGACAATACCTCTGGCTATCATCGACACATGATAGTCAACTCAGCACGGGGAGGTTATCGCGGGACCCCCCCGCAGTGTGTGCCCTGCTTGCTCGTCCGCTATGCCACTGTGTGGAAATAATTGTATGAATTGTCTCCACTTTATTTATTGAAAATAAATATTAGATTTGACCATGTTTTCCTGCCAGTTGCAGTTGAAAGTGATTGACACTTGATGTCCAGGAAAAATGACTAAATAGATAGACCTATGTGTAAAAATATAAATAAAACTATGAAAAAAGAAAAGAAAATTCTCTTTTTCTATGTATAAATTGTCTTATTTGTCAGTTGGCATTAGAAGTTATATTACTACAGTGGCATATGAGAAGTTAATACCACAGAAACAACATTTAAAATATGCCTTTTTCGAAGCTGCTGTATAAAAAAACAAGATGGCTGAATTTGCATGCTATTCAGATAGCTGAAGCTTACAGGCATTCATTACTTTGAACTGTTAAGCCCCCCCTTAGCACCACCAACAAAGAAATCATGGAGCCACTGAGTGTGAGGATCCAAACTTAGTCGTGGTGCGCTCAAGTCCCTCTGCGAAGTTCGTATTTACGTGTTGCCAAGTCGTAATTATGAAGTCAAGTGCATTTAAATCACTTCGTCTTGAGCACGATGGCGATTACAACTTACAATACGGCAATGTGTTTACCTCATTGATGAATAAAAACGTGCATTGTAATTGTACAATAATCATATTTTGCACATGCAACCTTGCTAGTTTTATTGGAATTATTTTTACTGTCAGCTATATATATACACAGTGCATCCATTGCATCAACCGTGTTTTATAACCAACACCCCCCCAAATCGGAACATGCAATGTGTAATGTAATATGACATTGTGATGCCGTTCATATGCATTCAACTCATAAAAACAATCTTTCCGACATGACTTGAATGCAGTTCACTGTATGCACATTCAAGCACAGGCATACATAAATAGGCAATGCTTCTATTAAATTATTGACTCTTTTACCTGTAAGGCGGGACTCAAGCCACCATACTCAGTGTTGCAATTTCTTCCTTTTCAGTGAAATACAAGTAGATGGTCTACTCTCCTTATAACGTCTGATATTAGTCAGAACAGTATCACTGAAGCAGTGGATTTTGTCTCATGTAACATGTCATCATGCATATCGCTTGTTTTGGCTTTAGTATATACTCAGCTGGCAGCAGTTAGCCTACAGTTATATTTGAACCCTATGCGTGTCTTTCACAATATGACATAGACACATCTAGATGCTGTTCAGTACAGTGTCTCTCAGCTGGTTCTGCTTCAGGACCCAGAGTTTACACTGTGCATCAAGTGGCAACACCGCTTTTTGTAAAGAAACTAAAGAAAACTGTTCCTAAAATGCATTTAAATGAACTGCACACACCCAATAATATGCAACAAGTCTTAAGATGACATAAGCTAACTGGTTACTAATTATTTCTTGAATTTCCGTGCTTTTAGAGTCATATTTTCATATCACATGTTGACAAACAGCAAAAAATGATTTACTTACTTGGTATTTCTGTCGTGTTTTCCAGTACAAATATATACATATTTTTAAATCGAGATGCATATACATGAGAAGCAAAATACTTAATACATTAAGTCTTGTTTTGACAAGACAAGGAAAATCTGCTTTTGGACAAGAAAAATTCTTATTTTATTTTTTTTACTCCATTACCAGATTTCCTCTTGATTTTATGAAAGAAACTTAATTTTGATGCATTTTTAAGAAAACAAGACTTAATCCCGTAAGTCATTTTGCTTCTCATTTAAATGTATCTTAATTAAAGAATGAAATTTGTTCTGGAAACGAGCAGAAATACTAAGATAATAATTTTGCAGTGCATTTTGATCCAAATTGATTAGCAAGAATTTTCGTCTCTTTTAAACAGTTGTATAATTCTGATATTATGCACGCGTATATATTTATTATGTGCATTTAGCATTGGTTTTATATGCTGAATTGATATCATTCATGAATTAACATTGCATTTTTCCTCTTTTCAGATGACAGCACACAATATCTACTCAACCACCATCCATCATCATGAACATGCATTTGTGGATATTGGCCATACTGTCTTTCGCCATGTTTATCACCTTAATTGAGACGTTCGACATTTATGGGGATATATGTACAGGTCTGTGCATCTGTGAAGAAAGAGACGGTATTTTTACAGCCAGCTGTGAAAACAGAGGAATTAACAATCTGTCTGAGATAACACCTTTACACTTCACTACTTATCATCTTCTGCTCACAGGGAATCTGTTGAAGAAAGTCTCGCTCAACGATTTCGTTCAGTATGAAGGACTCACCATTTTACATCTAGGCAACAACGATATATCAGAAATCGAAGGTGGTGCTTTTAACGGACTCCAGGGATTAAAGCGACTGCACCTAAACAATAACAAAATCGAAGCACTAAAGGACGACACATTCCTTGGACTTGAAAGCCTGGAGTACCTACAGATTGACTATAATTATATTAGCCCCATTGAGCCGAAAGCCCTGAGCGTTTTACGTCACTTAGAGGTGCTCATCCTCAATGACAATTTACTATCCGCTCTGCCAAACAACATCTTTCAGTATGTTCCTTTAACTCATCTCGACCTGAGAGGCAATCAACTCAAAGTGCTTCCCTATATCGGCCTTCTAGAGCACCTGAGTCACATTGTGGAGTTACAGCTTGAAGAAAACCTGTGGAATTGTTCTTGCGAACTAATTGCGCTAAAAGCCTGGCTTGAAAGCATATCTTACACTGCTTTGGTCGGAGATGTGGTTTGCGAGACTCCCTTTCGATTGCACGGACGAGACCTTGACGAAATCTCAAAGCAAGAACTGTGTCCCCGCAGAGCCATCGCCGAATACGAAATGCGTGCAGAACCGGCTCACAGCAGCAAAACCACGTCAGCGACGTTCACAGCGGGATTTGCATCCTCAACCATCTTACGCGCCACAAAAAGCAGCCGTTTATCAGAAAAACTTCGCGTTAAACCCACTTCGCGCTCGTCTTCAAGCAAGCCGCAGAATTACGGTCCAATGTTGGCCTACCAAACCAAATCTCCGGTTCCTCTAGACTGTCCCGACGCATGCACATGCAATCTCCAAATCTCAGACCTCGGGTTGAATGTCAACTGCCAAGAGCGGAAAATCGAAAGCATCTCGGATCTTGATCCCAAGCCGTACAACCCCAAAAAAATGTATCTAACCGGAAACTACATCTCTTCGGTGTGCAGTTCCGACTTCAATGGCGCAACCGGATTGGATTTGCTCCACTTAGGCAACAACCGTATAGCCATCATTCACGATAAGACATTCGGCCAGCTTATACACTTAAGGCGGCTTTACTTAAACGGCAACCTAATCGAGCGGCTCACCGAGGAGATGTTTTACGGTTTACAAAGCTTGCAGTTTTTGTATTTGGAGTATAACGTTATTCGAGAGATCGCAGTTGGCGCCTTTCAACAAGCGCCCAATCTTCAATTGCTGTTTCTCAACAACAACCTCCTCAAGACTCTACCACTTGGCGTCTTTGACGGATTAAGCCTGGCTCGATTGAACCTGCGCAGCAACCATTTACGAACTCTTCCGGTTGGCGGCGTTCTTGAAGACCTAACGGCGCTGGTGCAGATCGATCTCTTCGAGAACCCTTGGGATTGCTCGTGTCTCGCGGTGGAGATGAAAAACTGGTTGGAGCAGCTCAGCACCGGTATCTTGGTGAACAGCGTCGTTTGTGAATCTCCGCTGAGTCTCTCGGGAGAGGATATGCGATATGTTCGCTCATCTCATCTCTGCCCGGAAAGCTCAAACGCGCAATCTTCTGTCGTGCCGCCCTCGGAGGAATCCTTTCCTGGTAGTACTATCACTTTAGAAACAGCCTTGGATTATGACACGCAGTATCCCACGGTCCCCCTTTCTGTTCTTATTCTCGCTTTGTTGCTCCTTTTCATATTATCCGTTTTCGTCGCCGCTGGATTGTTTGTGTCATAATGAAGCGGCGTAAAAAGTCTGAACGCCTGGCTTCGGTAACCGTCAATGCGAGCTCCTTCAATGCAATCTACACCGACAGGGCGAAGTCTAGAACGCCGGCGGGCCAAGTCTACGAATACATCCCACCTACAACAGAAAGCGCTGCAAAGAACAGCCCCTATGGTGAGGGAAGCACAATCGAGAGTTACAGAGACTTCGAAGAACTCAATAGAGTTCTGGCATCCAATAATTCGGATGAAGACGTCGGGAGCAACGCGATAAGCTCCGAGTTCAGCGCCGGCACTCCAGACGCGCTCAACAGACATTCTCCTCTCTTGGACGACAACTACTTTTACCGAGATATCTTGGCTAGGGACCAGCAGGCCTCTTACAGGGGTAATGTAGCATGTAAGCATGGCACGCTTGCATCAGCTCACGGCGCGCCAGACTTTGAGGGGAGACATCAATACTTGAATCCGGAAAGGGTACAGCAGACCATGGTGTACTGCTCGCCGCCAACCGCCGTCTACATAGAGCCCAGCAGAAGCGAATACTGGGAACTGAAAGCCAAGCTTCATTTCGAACCAGACTATTTGGAGGTTCATGAGAAAAGGACAACCTTCACACAGTTCTGAAATATGGATTTTTCAACAAAAAAAAATAGTTTGGGAGAAAATATTTTATCTGAGAGATATTAGGGTGAATCTCACAAAAAAAATATGATTGCGCTTCAAAATTCAAAAGAAAGAAAATTAGTTTTTATGTTTTTAATTAAATATGATTTTATATTTCTAAATGTATATTTTATTTTTATTTTGCATAAAGAAAATGAAAACTAATTGTTGCTATTATTATTTTTTTTTTGCATTGTGACATTTTGCTCGACAATAAAGACAGTTTTCCCCCATTTCCATTTTGCAAAAAAACAACTAAAAAATAAAATTATAATTAATGTGGATAAAATTATTTAATAAATTATTTATACATCATATTTATAAATGTATATTTTATTTAGATTTTGCATAAAGAAAATGAAGCGTAGTTATTACTATTATTTAGTTATTTATACATTTTATTTTGCATTGTTGGACAATTAATCAATATATATATATATATATATATATAAAATCACAGTGAAACAAATATTAGTGGTTCTTCAAACCAGGTTTATATTTCTAAAAGAAAACATTTTTTTTATTTTAAATGTTTTTTTTATTTTGTGAGATTCGCACCATATTCTCATACATATCATGCGTCGGAATCATAAATACAACCTTCTTTTACTTCTGTATCATCTGTTTAATACATTCAGAGGTCCTTGAATGGTTTCTGTGTGAATATAAAAGTGACACTTGTCTTAAAGACGTTGTGACCGTGCACATTTATATCAAGGCTGTTACTCACTTGTGATGAAAGAGAATCTGTTTCATTGTGTTACATTCTTACCGGTGTACTTATCTATGGATTCTGCAGATCTTTGCACTTTTTTTTGCACTGGTTAAACTATATTAAGAAGAATTTTGTAACATTTATATTGACAGTCCTGGCAGGCAAACCAGATTTAATTAGCAATGCTAGGAAAATCATTTTGCAAATCTTTGAGTTTGTGTATCTAAAAGGCATATGCAGTCAAAGCACAACATGTACAGTATATAACCTACAGCCTACAGGTCACAGTGCAATATTAACTCCCTTTAAATGTTAGCGGCGTTTGTCCACGTCGACTAATAAGAAGCACCACGAGAGTCTAAAACCAAAAATGAATCCCTTCCCCCTCACTACTTCCTTCAGTTGTCTGATGTGTGACTCAGTGAAGGAAACAACAACCAGAGCCTCTTTTTACACAAGGGTTTGTTATTCAGCAAATGCCAATGAAAATTTCATACAGGGCTCGAGGCGGTCTGGAGAGATTGTTATGCAAAAACAGCAGCCGCTGCGGCACGTCAGTGTTTCTTCTCGTTTCTATTGCCTGTACAGGTTTTGACCGAATATAGCAATTATTTGATGGATTTATAAGTCACTATCATATCTTGTCATTTCTGTGTTTACATGTGCAAACTGAATTAATTACAGACTGAACAAAGTGTGTCAGTTTTTCACTGATTTTGTCTTCAACACATCACAATATCCAGTATATTTGGAGCAGATGTTCCCAAATGTAATCTCATAATAACAGACAGATACCATATGGATGTTTGCTTCAACCAGGAATGAACAATATAGGTAAAACGTTTCAGCTGCTACAGCTAATGTGTGGAAAACAGTCCAAACTAGACCCAGTATGTCCGTTTTTGCACTGAAATGCTGTCTTAAATAAAGTGTAATATCTATACACTGCCGTTCAAAAGTTTGGGATCAGTACGATTTTGAAAAAACTCTGCAACTCTGCATTTGATCAAAAATACAGAAAAAAAACATTAATATTGTGGAATATTATTACCATTTAAAATAATGGTTTTCTGTGTTAATATACTGTAAAATGTAATTTATTTCTGTGATCAAATCTGTATTTTCAGCATCATTACTCCAGTCTTCAGTGTCACATGATCTTCAGAAATCATAATAATATACTGATTTACTGCTCAAGAAACATTTCTGATTATTATCAATGTTGTGCTGCTTAATTTATTTATTTATGGAACCTGTGATACTTTTTTCTGAATTATATGTTAAAAAGAATAGAATTGATTTAAAGTGAATAAAAACATTAGTGGTAAAAAATAATACTTAAATAATCATAATATAATGTATATTTTTATCATATATATGTTTTTACTTTTATGAGGACACATTTATTTTTACAAATAAAATATAAAACACACAAAAAAAATCAACTACATTTCTCATTTTAATTCAGTTAAACTTGATGTACTAAAATAACTGAAACACACACACATATATATATATAGACATAAAAATACTAAAATGACAAAAACACTCAATTTGAACTAAAATTAGAATGAAAATGCAAAATATAAAATTGAAACAAAATCTCAAAGATACTAAAATAACAGGTAAAGACATTAAAAATGTTACAAAAGTTTTATATTTCTAATAAATGCTGCTTTTTTTCACTTTGTTCATCAAATAATCCTGAAAAATCAAATATATCATGGTTTTCAGCAGAACTGTTTTCAACATTGATAATAATCAGAAATGTTTCTTGAGTAAATCAGTATATTATTATGATTTCTGAAGATCATGTGACACTGAAGACTGGAGTAATGATGCTGAAAATACACAGAAATAAATTACAGTTTAACACATATTCACATGAAAACAGTTATTTTAAATTGTAATACATTTTCACTGTTTTCTCCGTATTTCTGATCAAATAAATGCATCCCTGATGAGCAGAAGAGACTTATTTAAAAACATAAATCTTACTGATGAACTACAGCAGTATATATGAAGCAGATGTTCCTAAATTATATATAAATGTCCCTATCTTCCTGTATTTCTTGCCTCTTTGTGATTAATCGCTTATTGTTTTCCTCAATCGTAAATCGCTTTGAAAAGCGTTTGCTAAGTGAATAAATGAAAATGTATTTAATCTCATAATAACAGACAGATACTATAAGGATGTTTGCTTCAACCAGGAATGAACAATACATGTAAAACATTTCCGCTGCTACAACTAATGTGTGAAAAAAGATCTCCATTAATCCAGTTCTCATATTAAACCCCTGTCAAGTGTTTGAGAGCAGCTTGTCAAATACTGAAGTGGACCGTCTCCATTAAAGTCCATCTCCGGCTTCATTCACACTGAAAGAAGTCAACTGTGAGTTCCTTCAATTTCTGTTTGCATGTTCACATGGCCTTATAAATGTGGTCGTTTTCAGTCTAGCATGAACGAATAAGTTGCTCTTTGTGCTGAAGCCCGAGGCGGTTTGTATTTCTTCTGAGGCTCTGAGTGCCTGTGGCGATGCTTCTCTACGCTTTCTGTTGCAAAGTGTTTCAAATATTGAGTGTTTGCGGTCCTAGAGTCGTCTCTCCGTGTTTAATGACTTTCATCTTCATGCAAAAGGCCAAATTAAACTTTCAAGTTGAGTTGTCATGAATATCAAATGAGTTTGAACCTGTCTGTTCACACTGAAGTCAATATTCACTCAGAAACAGAGGTGCATACGTTCAGATCAACCACTTAGAAGAAAACAAGTTAATACAAAGATTGAATCCAAGATTTGGTGGCATTATTTTCTCAAAGCTGTAAATAAAGCACAGATTATTGAAGCACGTTTTACAAGGAAATTCTATTTCAGTCTTTCTGCTTGCTTTACATTCAATTCAGTGTTACATGCCATTTCATTGCAATTATTTGTGAAATTTACGTGTAATTTATGAAAAAATGTTTTAATGTCATTTTTGTTCATTATATAGTGTGTATTAATAATTACAATTTATTTTATATTTTCAGTAGGTTGTAATCATCTTTCTTATATGCAGTGTTGACATTTTTTATTAGTTCCCTTCCCCAAAAATGTATATTGAACTTTATTTAGCTTTTATTAAATTCTGTAATTTTAAAAGTCCAGCTTAAAAAACTCTGTTAATTGCCAAGTCAAAATTTCTAATTTTTAAGTGTGTTTTTAAGTTTCTCATCCAATATTTATTGATTCTGTCAGGGTTTGGCAAGGGTGCAGAATGAGCGGGGGGTGGTATTTATTGACAAGGTCACAGCACAAGAAAGGTGGGGACACGGTCCGAACTATAGGGCTCTTGGTGGAGAGCTCACGACTGGAAAACCGGTTGGTCAGAGTTGAGACAGTTCCAGATTTTACAGCAACATGGCAAGAGCTCAGAGAAGCAGAGACTTGACACTCGGAGCGATCACAGAAACACCAGACCTAGCCGAGTCCAGATCAGGAGAGTCAGCAACCAGGAGGACCACAGAGAGCAGGGCAGGAGCCAACACACACACGCACACACACACACACACACACAGACACACACACACACACACACACACACGCACAGACACACACAGACACACACGAAAACAAGAACAGCAAAAACTGGCAAAACAAAATACCTAAATCACTGGAATGGGAAAAGGAACAATACATAAAAGAAATAGGAGTACTAAAGATGACCCAAACTAGCTACTGAGAGAAGAGAAAATAAATACTAAAGAAAAATTGACTTGAGCCAAATAGAGAACCAAAGAAAAACATGACTGCAACCCAGCAGAGAGCAAAAGATGGAAAAATGAGAACTACTAAACTAGAGAGAAACAGAAACAGAACCCTAGACGAGCCAAAAAATAAGTCTAGGGAAAAAATACAACAAAAACTTTATCTTGACTTGTTCAAAAACTCTCAAGATAAATACAGGACCAGCAAAGACGAGAGGGAAAACCAGCACAATATGAAAGGCAGCAGAGCACATAAGGATCAGGTGAACACTAGTAAACAAGGACTAAACGAGGGGGCGTGGTAACTGAGGGGGCAGGACCAGGGGAGCACATGGCCAACACAAACAAACACACAGCCATGTGCTCCGGCACAAATTAACAAAGACACATTAAACAAAGACTGACAGATACTGATTCACTTATGCATGCATTTTTACATTTGTTTGCATGACATTATTTGCTAGCACATTTTTATGACAACTTCCATTGTCATACTTAAATTATATTATTTAAACACTAGGCCTCGTTGATTTGAGCTTATGCACCTCAGTTTTTGAGTGAAAAACATAATTTGTAGATAATTTAGGCAACGTTCACTGAAAAACTGAGATGCATAAACTCAGATCAATGAGAACAAAAAAAGATCAGTTCAAAAATAAATATAAAATGTTAATTGAAAGAAAACAAGTTGATAAAAAGAATACAATATTTGGTAATAATATTGCATTATGAGAAATGTATAAACATTAGTTTTTTGTTGTAGGCCAGCTTTTTTTAACCAGAAGCACCACACGTGTAACAAGGTAGGGGGGGGGGATCCCAAAAAGCACAAAAAGTTGTTAAACCCGTGTGAGCAAAGCTGGTAAGTTTTAGTCTAATTTGATAACAATAACTTGCATTGTGAGGAAATAAAATCATCTCTGGGTTAAAATGACCTGATCACAACATGAAGGTTAAATAATAAAAAATAAAAAGTAATATAATATTTATTGAAGTAATAAAACTTGTAAAATAAGGAACAATGTTGCAAATGGTCCTTAAAACTAGTTTAGCTTTTTCTTTATCAAATTTTATTTGGTACATTTTTTGAATATATAAATTATGAATGTGTTTGTGTGAGAATCAAATCGAACAGCAAAAATGTGATTGCTTTATACCAACCTTATCTAACCCAGATCTGTATTTTGAAATATAAATTGAGTTTCCAGTCTTTTATCTGGTCATCTAGGACACCGTGCACCGGTAACATCACCGCAGTGTCTGAGTAACGGAGCAAACAACAGATCTGTGTCACACATGAAGGAGAAAACCCTGTTTAAATTCAGTGTGAACGGCACTGCCATTGCTCGCACCTACACTTTAACAATAAAGCTGCTTCACGATACCTTGTTGTCTAAATGATTCCCTGAAGAGCCTTTAACATCTAAAGAAGCTCTGTTTCACGAACAGTTATTTGTGGTGAACATTTCTTCAGATTATAAAATGATGTTCTTTACAGAACCTTTGACTTTGTCTGACATCGCTTGAAGAACCTTTGTTTTTAAGAGTGTAACTGAAAGTTAGTTTAGTTAAGTATGAGTTTGATATTGTATGATAGGCCATTTTAACATCTCTTTCAAGGCATTGATGTTCTCTGGCCGTCTTGCGTGATTCTCTCGCTTAAGGACGTGCCTTAATGCTTCAATAAGGAACGTGACATTTCTTATATATCATGCATTATTTTAATCTGTCGTTCTGTACATGCTTCAGCTAGTCGTGTGTGTGTGTGTGTGTGTGTGTGTGTGTGTGTGTGTGTGTGTGTGTGTGTGTGTGTGTGTGTGTGTGTGTGTGTGTGTGTGTGTGTGTGTGTGTGTGTGTGTGTGTGTGTGTGTGTGTGTGTGTGTGTGTGTGTGTGTGACTGTCTGTGTGTGTGTGTGTGTGTGTGTGTGTGTGTGTGTGTGTGTGTGTGTGTGTGTGTGTCTGTGTGTGTGTGTGTGTGTGTGTGTGTGTGTGTGTGTGTCTGTGTCTGTGTGTGTGTGTGTGTGTGTGTGTGTGTGTGTGTGTCTGTGTGACTGTGTGTGTGTGCGTGTGCGTGTGCGTGTGCGTGCGTGTGCGTGTGTGTGTGTGTGTGTGTGTGTGTGTGTGTGTGTGTGATCCACACGCTCCCTTCGGTATCACTCTTCTTCAGTGTTTTCTGGACACAGAAAATCTGGAGAATTATATCAAATATACAAGAAATGTCTGGCACACAGCTATATTCTTCAGGGACGGTGTTAAATTATGTATATTTATTCAATGCGTTTCTTGCCATATGTTTGTAATTATTTGTTAAACTGACTAGCAATTTCTTAATTTTGCAAATTGTTTCAAGGTTTCTGTGTAGTATTAAATTTAACCAAATTTTGTTGATTTTTTTATTTAATTTAGGTTAATATTTTTGTCTCCCCCCCCCCAAAAAATGTAGCTGTACATTTAATTTTTTATTCTTTTAGTAGTTCAACTTTTTCTTTAGATTTGTAATGTAATATTTATTTGATTAAAGCTTTTTACATTTTAGGCTTTTATTATTTTTAATAGTTTTTCCCACTAAATTATTTATATTTAGCTTATTTTTTTATTTCAGCATTAGTACTTAATTATTTAAATAGTTCAATTTAAACTTTCTTTTTTCATAGGCAAGATTGTTATTTTTTATTTTTTATATTTCTTCATTTTTTAAGTTGATGATCTAACATTTATTACATTTTATTAGTGCTTTATTTCAATTCATCTAAATGATTTATTTCCTTAGAAAATGTAGATAGAAGTCTTTTTCCTAATAAATAGATGAATTCTAGATGTATAAATGAAAGTAGGCGTTCACAATCAGCTCTAGAAAAGCGTTGTAGTTTGGCTCGTTAGCAGATCATTCTGTGCTCAGTGGATGAACTCATTAAAACCGTACCTCTGGCTTTCCCCAGTGTAGAGTTAATGCAGCTTCAGGACACTGTATCAGTCATGTGGACAGAACAGGTGAAGCAGAATGTTATTGCATGGCTTTATTACCGTAATAATGTGATGCACTTCTACCTGTTAACTAACAGATTAATGTGTTTGAGGTGACCGGCGCTGTCTGAGTTTGTCCTGAAGTGACTTCAGAAGTCTTATGTAGGACTATATGTTCTCATTCTGACCAAAATAGATCAGTTATTGAATGAAAACCCATATGGATTAATGTTTCTTATATTGATTCTTATCCTTTGCCAGTTCAGTTGCTTTAGTCTTAAATTGATGCACATAAATGTGCATAAACACTCTGACATTGAGTTTCGCTCATGAACTATATTTAAAGATAAAACGATATTAATGAAAAGTACACTGAACTACATTCAGATAACTAACAAAACTGTCATTTTAAGCTTAAGTCTGTAGATGACACTGGGGCAAGTTGTCACACTTCCGTTAATATTTCCCAGGTTGGGATTATTTTTCATAGTTCATTTCTGTATCTTGGTTTTAAAGCGTTATTGAACATTTCCACCAACATTTAGCAGAAACAATTATAGAGTTCATTCAAAACACATTGAAAATATAGCGGGGCATGTTGTCACAATGCCATTAAACAGCCTGTTATTGGCTTTTCAGATCAATTAAACCAGCTAACCAAACGTCAAGTCATATTAATTCAACGCTATATACTGATTGTTTTATAGCAGCTTCAGAATTATAAACGAGGGCAGCATTAACATTGTAAAATGCATCAATTATGAAACAAGTTCGATTTTAGCAATAAAGCATATTTCTGTTATGCAGCTCAATTTAGTTCAATCTCATTTCAGGTCAAATGTTGTGCTCATTTGATAGTGTCAAAGCAGGTAAATCAATAATATTACTGAAAATTATGATCTTTTAAGCCCCAACAGAGTAAGATGAAGGTGACAGTGGCCAAAATGATCATTGCTATTACTATATGTAAAACATATTCAAAAATAAAATATTGAAATTTCAATTTTGAAGACAGAATTCACATTATTTTAATTTATGGCAGATTAAAAACCATTGTTCAAACTGTATATCCTTTTTAAAGTTTATTTTTAAATAAAATAAATAAATATTAAATTAAAATTAAATAAAAAAGATTATTGAGTATTTTATTTTACAAGAAAATTCCATTTCAGCCATTCTACTTCAGAATTTCACATTTAATTCAGTGTTATTTACTATTTCTTTGTCATTATTTGTGAAATTTAGCCATTTCGAAGTTATTTTTCTAAGTGTATTTAGAATATTCTTATATTATTAATATACATTGTGCTTATCTGTTCCTCCCAAATATTGAACAATATTTTTATTTTGTTTTAGTAGTTGAATTTTAACTATGTTTTTGTAAGTTTTGTTAATTTTGCTTTTCATCTAACACATGTTAAAGCTTTATTTCAATGAATGAAAATGTTAAAATTCTTCAATATTTCCTTTTTTGTGTTCAACGAAGCAATTTCTGATTGCAAACTGTTCTTAAATTCTATCCTAATTCTTCTCAGTTGGACTCCAGACCTCACAGTTACTGAGATAAACCCCGCGTGACACTTCCCAGTGTGACAACTAGCCCCGGTGTCCCCCGTTCTGTGATGCCTGACTCACTTACTCAACACAAATCCCTCAGAGTCCACGGCTAATTTTAAAAGGGGTTTGAGAAACCCGCCCACCTTTTCCCTTTGCCAGGCTGGAAGCAAGTCTTTGGCAGATTGAATTTGCTTGAGTGTTAAAGTGGCTGAGCCGCGTGAGATCAGCGCTGGAAATGAGGCCAGATCTGGATTATATAAACCCGAGGAGGCATGGCAGACTGAGGGGAGAGGACTCATATGACTGCGAGCTCAACTCAAATCTGCTCTGTTTATAAGTCAGCATTACTCCTTGATTACCTTCTAGAAGAGTGGGCATTCCCGCTCCATATCAGCCGGCTGTCTGTCACTCACCGGAGCGAATGGAAAACACTCGTAGCGTTTAGCTGAGCTATAGTTCCCATACAGGTTATGCAGCTCGTCAGCACTGCTGTACTGTACGCACGTCAACGAGTCTGTGTGCATTAATGATTTACTCCACGTGCATCGTGCATCCAGTTTTGGAAATAGCAGCATGCTCAACCCACATCCAGCCTGGAATAAAGCGACCAGATTTTTGAAAAGGATATTTCCTAGTTTAGCTATGCATCCATTATCTCATAAATTGAATCTTTTCACATTTCCAGGTTTCTCAGAAACAGAAGTTGTCATATTGGGTGAACTTTTATAGAGGTGAACGGAAACTTTAATATATTTTTACATTCTCACTTGCCCCAGAAGCAAGAGAAAATGCATTGTATGATTCTATGATTTTCCAAAGTAGAGAGATTGATTACGGTGATCAAAAGACGTAAGAAAACACAAAGTAAACTGAAGAAAATTGGTATAGAAACAGTTTTCACTCAGTAATTGCTAGTAACACACTGAATTAAAAATTAAATTTTCAATTAAAAATTAAAAAAAAAAAAAAAAAAAAAAAAATATAGTTTTTGTTTTTACCTTTTGTAAAAAGCACTTCAATAATAGGCCTATGTGTTGAATTTACAAAATATGTATTTATTACAATTATTTTACCATGTACAGTAAATGTACATTTACAACATTAATAGCCATGGAAACGTATCACAGGCTGCAAAAAAGGGCCAATATTTAACTTTTATTTATATTTATACATTTTCTGACGATTGATTATGTTCAGTTCAAACTGTACAGCATCGGTCTTGAACCCTGCTCCGGGGACCCACTGTCCTGCACAGATCGATCAGCACACCTGCGTGTGTTTCCAGTGACCCCGAAGAGCTTGATTAGTTCTGTGATTATTGGAGCATTGAAGACCTCTGGTATACACTATTTGTTTTTCAAATGTTAGTTTATGTTTATGCTTTTGAAAGTATTATTATCATTATTGTTGAAATTGTTCAAAGTGTTATTGTTCAGTTGATTTTTATTGGGGTGTACTTTCAGTTCAGTTCAGTTCAGTTTTGGGGCAGTCGTGGCCTAATGGATAGAGAGTCAGACTTGTAACCCAAAGGTTGTGGGTTCGAGTCTCGGGTCCTGCAGGGATTGTAGGTGGGGGAAGTGAATGTACAGTGCTCTCTTCACCCTCAATACCACGACTGAGGTGTCCCCCCAACTGCTCCCCGAGCACCCCAGCATGTGTGTGTGTGTGTGTGTGTGTGTGTGTGTGTGTGTGTGTGTGTGTATACATATACCTGGATGATTTAAATGCAGAACACAAATTCATGGATCATTGGGCACATAAATAATCTTTCCATTGATCTATGTTTTGTTATGATAGGACAATATTTGGCTGAGATACAACTATTTGTAAATCTGGAATCTGAGGATGCAAAAAAATCTAAATATTGAGAAAATCATCTTTAAAATTGTCCAAATTAATTTCTTAGCAATGCATATTACTAATCAAAAATGAATTTTTTATATATTTACAGTAAGAAATGTACAAAATATATTCATGGAACATGATCTTTCCTTAATATTCTAATGATTTTGGTCACACACACTTACTTATATTTACTTATAAACTTATAAAGATGTATAATTTTGACCCATACAGTGTATTGTTGGCTATTGCTACAAATATCCCCCAGAGACTTAAGACTGTTTTGTGCTCCAGGGTCACATTTGGCCACACGTCCTTGTCTTTTCCTTTCCCAAAAATCACTGGGGGGGGAATAGTTTCTACGCTTTTAGGGAATTTACTGCGGTGCTGTGTCGTGACGACTGAACTTTCCGGAACGTTAAAATTGTGCAAAACCATTCAGACCCTGTTATAATACGACACATACGAACAGTATTACTTTGATTTAACATAGTTAATATGAGACTACATTGAAAGCGATAATGGCGTCTTTCTAATAATTGATGACAGCAGTTCTCACCAGATTCAGTTCTTCTTGATTAAAATAGCGATGCGCCAGTAATCATATAGTTAGTTTAGGTTCAAATAATAAATACACATTGTTCTGGTACCCAAAGCTTGTGCCCTTTTAAATAATTCATGAAGTCGTCTATCTCAGTCCCTGATAATAATGCACGGCTAAACTATTACAACACGGTTGCTTAATGAAACTACAGCATGCACCGAGGATGTCAGTCTGCATTATGTCGGATGTTTTGGAGTTGATGTTTCAGTAGCGGGCGCTTGCTGTTCTGACATTTACATCAGCCCGGGCTCGTCCTGCTGATGTGTGCCAGTATGGGGGTAAATGCTTTAATCATTTTCTCTCTGGTTCTTAAACCTGTGGTGTATTCAAACAGACGCACGCAGTCAATAGTGTTCAAATGAAATGAAATGGATTTGAACAGAATGTGCATTAACTCACCCAGGCAGCTGTAAACGTTCAAAACACTCCAGATCTTTATTATGAGTCATCTCATCGAACCGGTGTCTTTTAAAACAGCAGGTGTTTACTGTGCTAAAACTACTTTAACTACTTTACATTTAGCTGATGTCTTTACCAAACCCGCCCAGCAAAAACACATAATAACGGATTAGTTTAGTTAGTTTGCTCCTACTAGTAGATGTAACTATACCAGCTGACTACAACAATATCTTTCTCCATCGATGGCCATTTATGTGAAGTAATATTTAACACAGCTTAATGTAAGAGCGGCGCGTCATTTGTAACTTGAATGTGCACAGCTTCCGGTTTCATTCTCTTCCAGTTACTGTATCTGTACAAACATGCATTATGGGTCTTTATTTAGCAAACTGGCATTTATTATCATATTATTTTCATTTCTTATCATATCCATAAACAGTATTCTTACTGTGTACTGCACTTTGTTTCTCTTCTAGCGGCTAATGTAGCCTAGCGCCGCATTGCAAAATAAGGTGCATGTGATACAGATTTTTTCAAAGCAACTTCACATTAATAAATAGGAAAATGTTGCACAAGTCACAATGAAACATTGAGTTTAAGATAGCCTAAAGCAGCTCTACAGAAGATAACAGTGTCATTATTCAGTTCAGTGTTGATTCAATTGAGTTATAACACTGTCAAAGTTCATCATTTCAGCTGTAAATGCTCTTCTGACACAATATTTAGCAAGCAATATATATATTTATCACTGTTTGAGATGATTCAATCTAAACTGTCATGCTTTTTATTTTTATGCTTTATTACTTTTAGTATTTCTTACTGCATTCTATTCAAAATATTTGCAAAGACACATTTGTTTCACTTTTCAGCAATATATGTCAAAAATAAGTAAATCTTATCCAATCAAATTTTTTTTACCAAAAACATTCATTTGTGTGCTTTTAAATATATAAAACTCATAGAAATGTTATATAAAACCCCTCATAAATGATTTCTTTTGACCGAATGATCAGCATTTTCTGAAGGTTAAGCATCTCATCAAACTCAAGGCTTCTTTTATTATTTGCTGAATAAGAAATATCGCTTCATTTTTAAGTGTTCCAGGCCATATTTTGTACTCTATTCATGAAAAGTGCTTTATGAATAAAATATACTCTCTCCACCGCTGCAGCAACACGTTAAAAGAATTTTGTTATACTTGGATGATATTTCTAGTGTCTCTCACATTCATCTTTCCAAGCATATTCTAGTTAGAATAGAGATCGTGTAGTATGGCTCTAATGCATAGACTTGTAACCCGAGGTTGTGGGTTCGAATCTCGGCTCCGGCAGGAATTGTCCACGACTGAGACCCTTGAGCAAGGCACCGAACCCCCGACTGCCCACTGCTCCGCGTGTGTGTGTGTGTGTGTGTGGCCACTGCTCCAGGTGTGTGTGTGTCCACTGCTCCAGGTGTGTGTGTGTGTGTCCACTGCTCCAGGTGTGTGTGTGTCTACTGCTCCAGGTGTGTGTGTGTGTGTGTGTGTGTGTGTGTGTGTGTGTGTGTGTGTGTGTGTGTGTGTGTGTGGCCACTGCTCCAGGTGTGTGTGTGTGTGTCCACTGCTCCAGGCGTGTGTGTGTGTGTGTGTGTGTCCACTGCTCCAGGCGTGTGTGTGTGTGTGTGTGTGTGTGTGTGTCTGTGTGTCCACTGCTCCAGGTGTGTGTGTGTGTGTGTGTGTGTGTGTGTCCACTGCCCAGGTGTGTGTGTGTGTGTGTGTGTGTGTGTGTGTGTGTCCACTGCTCCAGGTGTGTGTGTGTGTGTGTGTGTGTGTGTGTGTGTGTGTGTGTGTCCACTAGGTGTGTGTGTGTGTCCACTGCTCCAGGTGTGTGTGTGTGTGTGTGTGTGTGTGTGTGTGTGTGTGTGTGTGTGTGTGTGTCCACTGCTCAGGTGTGTGTGTGTGTGTGTGTTGTGTGTGTGTGTGTGTGTGTGTGTGTTCCACTGCTTGTGTGTGTGTGTGTGTGTGTGTGTGTGTGTGTGTGTGTCTGTGTGTGTGTGTGTGTGTGTGTGTGTGTGTGTGTGTGTGTGTGTCCACTGCTCCAGGTGTGTGTGTGTGTGCTGTGTGTGTGTGTGTGTGTGTGTGTGTCCACTGCTCCAGGTGTGTGTGTGTGTGTGTCATTGTGTGTGTGGTGTGTGTGTCCACTGCTCCAGGTGTGTGTGTGTCCACTGCTCCAGGTGTGTGTGTGTGTGTGTGTGTGTGTGTCCACTGCTCCAGGTGTGTGTGTGTGTGTGTGTGTCCACTGGTGTGTGTGTGTGTGTGTGTGTTGGTGTGTGTGTGTGTGTGGTGTGTGTGTGTGTGTGTCACTCTCTGTGTGTGTGTGTGTGTGTGTCCACTGCTCAGGTGTGTGTGTGTAAAATGAAATGTGTGTGTGTGTGTGTTCACCCAGGTGTGTAGTGTGTGTGTGTCCACTGCTCCAGGTGTGTGTGTGTGTGTGTGTGTGTCCACTGCTCCAGCAGTGTGTGTGTGTGTGTGTGTGTGTGTGTGTCCACTTTACCAGGTGTGTGTGTGTGTCCATGTGTGTGTGTGTGTGTGTGTGTGTGTGTGTGTGTGTGTGTGTGTGTGTCCATCGTTGTGTGTGTGTGTGTGTGTCCACTGCTCAGGTGTGTGTGTGTGTGTGTGTGTTCACTCTCCAGGTGTTGTGTGTGTGTGTGTGTGTGTGTGTGTGTGTGTGTGTGTGTCCACTGGCCCAGGTGTGTGTGTGTGTGTCCACTGCTCCAGGTGTGTGTATCCAGTGTGTGTGTGTGTACTGCACTTGTGTGTGTGTACTTGGATGGGTTAAATGCAGAGAACACATTTCACTCCTCATTATACTCTGTATAATTGAGTATGTGACAAATAAACCTTTTCTTTTCTTTTTTTTTAGAGTATTTCTTTTAAAACTCCCATTTCTATCTCTTTTCCTCCCCAGCAGCGTCAGGCTGTTTCCAGGCTAGAATTACACAGCTTGACAGATTGAGGTTGGAAATGTCTCAGGTAAAGACGTGCTGTTCCACACATCCTTCATGACCTTGGGTAAAATACCGCACATCTCCCAGCGATTAGAATCCTTCTGAAAGCTCGTGAGCGACACGTGAAGATACCTGAATAACCCCAGACACTTTTTGAGATGATTCAATATAAACTGTCATGCTGTCTATCTGCTTTACACAGATCTATTCTATGGTCTATTCTGCACCAAGACTGCATTTATTTCTATATGAAATATATTGTAAAATGTAATTTATTCCTGTGATGCGCAGCTGTATTTTTAGCATCATTACTGCAGTCTTCAGTGTAACATGATCTTCAGAAATCATAATAATATACTGATTTACTCAAGAAACATTTCTGATTATTATCAATGTTGAAACAGTCGTGCTGCCCAATATTTTTTTGTGGAAACAGTGATACATTTCATTTTTCAGGATCCTTTGATGAACAGAAAGTTCAAATGAACAGAATGTATTTGAATTAGAAATCTTCTGTAACATTATAAATGTCTTTACTGTCCCTTTTGATCAATGTATGCATCCTTGCTGAATAAGAGTATTAATTTCCATTAAAAAACAACAGTATTTTATTATTCAATATAATCAGACATATATGATGGAGATATGAAACTGTACAACATATGATCCATGTGTTTTATTGGTGTTATTTTAGTATAAATGAGATAGTAGTTTTTATTTATGTTTTGAATTAGTTTATATAATTCACATGTTGTGTATGTGTGTGTGTGTGTGTGTGTGTGTGTGTGTGTGTGTGTGTGTGTGTGTGTGTGTGTGTGTGTGGCCACTGCTCCAGGTGTGTGTGTGTGTGTGGTGTGTGTGTGTGTGTGTGTGTGTGTGTGTGTGTGTGTGTGTGTGTGTGTGTGTGTCCACTGTGGCTGTGTGTGTGTGTGTGTGTGTGTGTGTGTGTGTGTGTGTGTGTGCGCAAGTGTTTTAGTTAACAATTATAAACCTGTCTTTACTGTCACTTTTCATCATTTTAATGTGACCTTGATGAAGTATTACTGCTCATTTTGTGTGTGTGTGCATTTAACGGTGTGTGTGTTTATTTTTATAAAAATCTATATTATATTATGAGGTGTGTGTGTGTGTGATAAGTACTGCTCTTTTTTAATTTACCAGGTTTTTAATTGTGTGTGTGTGTGTGTGTGTGTGTAAAAATAACAATCCTGGTATTTACTATCACGTTTTATCAATTTAATGTGTCCTAGATGAATAAATGAATAAATGTATTACTTTCTATATTTAAAAATAAATAGGTGAAAATCTTCTTTACTTTGGATATCTATTGGGCTCAAACGTGAGTTTACAGAGTGTAACTAGTTGATTATATTGGGTCTAAGATGTTTCACCTCTATCATGTCTATAAAACATGAAAGAGAAGGAAGTCAGAAACTCATTTAGTAGCAATATTCATCCACACACAGAACAATCTTTATATAAGACATAATTACAGGCTTTACTTAATCCTTGTTTCAGAGTAATTGACTTCAGTCTCCGTTCTTTCCTTCAATCACTGTGCTCTGTAATACTCTCAGCACTTTGACATGTAATGGTCTCCTCCCCAGCATTTCAGGCTGCGCTGAGCTAAATTACACAGCTTATCAGATTGAGGTTGGAAATGTCTCAGGTAAAGACGTGCTGTTCACACATCCTTCATGACCTTGGGTAAAATGCAAACCCCAGCGATTAGAGGAGATTAGAATCCTTTAAAGCGTGGAGGGCTTCAGTGTAAACTCTGAATAACCCCAGACAGATACATGAGTTTCATAGAGAAACAGACTGTTTATCAGAGAAAGACAATGTTTATTTCTATATGAAATATGTTGTAAAATGTAATATATTTGTAGTGGATGTAATTATGGCTTTAAAAACAAAACAGTTGACAATGCTGCTGCTGAACACTGAACTGACTTGTGGAAACTCAGTGATAATTGAATAATTTTCAGGATTTTGAGTTGAACTGAATTCAAAAGAAGAATGTATTTGAATTAGAAACATTATAAATGTCTTTAGAGCTGCACTTTATAGCTCAATTTATTTATTTGCATAATTTGCTATTGACCTAAATTAAATCAACACTGAACTTAATCAACAATGAACTGAATTGAGCTGAATAATAACACGTATCACTGAATTGTTTAATGATTAATGAACTTTGTAACTTTCACAGTTATTGAACTGAACTGAATCAAAACTGAGCTGAATTGAATCAACAATGAACTGAATTGTTTACTGATGAAATAAAATTAATTGAATGCTGACAATTCTGTTTATATATTTGAGCTACTTTACAGTGTGTGTGTGTGTGTGTGTGTGTGTGTGTGTGTGTGTGTTTTAGTTAACAATTGAAACTGAACTGTCTTCACTGTCACTTTTCATCATTTGAATCAATGTGACCTGATGAATCAACATTGAGCTGATTTGAATCAATTTGTAACTGAATTGAATCAACATTGAGCTGATTTGAATCAATGTGTAACTGATTATTGAATCAACATTGAACTGATTTGAATCAATGTTACCACTGAATTGAATCAACATTGAGTTTTATCAATTTAATGTGTAACTGAATTGAATCAACATTTCTATATTTGAATCAATGTTGAACTGAATTGAATCAACATTGGATATCTATTGAATCATTGAGTTGTACAGAACTGAACTCAACATTGAGCTGATTTGAATCAATGTGTAACTGAATTGAATCAACATTGAGCATGATTTGAATCAGAAACTGAATTGTAGCAATATTGACACTGATTTGAATCAATCTTTATATGAATTGAATCAACATTGAGCTTTACTTAATCCTTGTTAATAATTGAATTCAGTCTCAACATTGAACTGATTTGAATCAATGTGTAACTGAATTGAATCAACATTGAACTGATTTGAATCAATGCATTTAATTGAATCAACATTGAGCTGATTTGAATCAATGTGTAACTGAATTGAATCAACATTGAACTGATTTGAATCAATGTGTAACTGAATTGAATCAACATTGAGCTGATTTGAATCAATGTGTAACTGAATTGAATCAACATTGAGCTGATTTGAATCAATGTGTAACTGAATTGAATCAACATTGAACTGATTTGAATCAATGTGTATCTGAATTGAAACAATGTTTTAATTTGAGTGTTTGAATCAATGTTTAACTGAATCGAATCAACATTGAACTGATTTGAATCAATGTTGAACTGAATTGAATCAACATTGAACTGATTTGAATCAATGTGTAACTGAATTGAATCAACATTGAACTGATTTGAATCAATGTTTAACTGAATTGAATCAACATTGAACTGATTTGAATCAATGTTGAACTGAATTGAATCAACATTGAACTGATTTGAATCAATGTTGAACTGAACTGAAATCAATGTTGCAATGATTTGAATCAATGTTTAACTGAATTGAATCAACATTGAACTGATTTGAGCTGAATAATGACACGCTGAATCGTTTAACAATTAATGAACTTTGCAGCTTTGACATGGTTATTGAACTGAACTGAATAAAGATTATACTGAATTGAATCAATTTCGAACTGAACTGAATTGAGCTGAATAATGACATTTAGAGCTACTATGCAGGGGAAATTGAATTAATTGTCATAATTGATCAACTTTGCAACATTCATACTGTTGTTGTACTGAATTGAATCAACATTGAACTGAATTGAATCAATGCTGAACTGAACTGAATCGATGTTGAACTGAACCGAATCGATGTTGAACTGAACCGAATCGATGTTGAACTGAACTGAATCGATGTTGATCTGAACTGAATCAATGTTGAACTGAACTGAATCAATGTTGATCTGAACTGAATCAATGTTGATCTGAACTGAATCAATGTTGATCTGAACTGAATCAATGTTGAACTGAACTGAATCAATGTTGATCTGAACTGAATCAATGTTGATCTGAACTGAATCAATGTTGATCTGAACTGAATCAATGTTGAACTGAACTGAATCAATGCTGAACTGAACTGAATCAATGTTGAACTGAACTGAATCAACATTGAACTGAATTTAATCAATGCTGAACTGAACTGAATCAATGTTGAACTGAATCAACATTGAACTGAATTTAATCAATGCTGAACTGAACTGAATCAATGTTGAACTGAACTGAATCAATGTTGAACTGAACTGAATCAATGATGAGCTGAACTGAATCAATGTTGAACTGAACTGAATCAATGTTGAACTGAACTGAATCAATGTTGAACTGAACTGAATCAACATTGAACTGAATTGAATCAATGCTGAACTGAACTGAATCAATGTTGAACTGAACTGAATCAATGTTGAACTGAACTGAATCAACATTGAACTGAATTGAATCAATGCTGAACTGAACTGAATCAATGTTGAACTGAACTGAATCAATGTTGAACTGAATCGAATCAACATTGAACTGAATTGAATCAATGCTGAACTGAACTGAATCAATGTTGAACTGAACTGAATCAATGTTGATCTGAACTGAATCAATGTTGAACTGAACTGAATCAATGTTGAACTGAATTGAATCAACATTGAACTGAATTGAATCAATGCTGAACTGAACAGAATCAATGTTGATCTGAACTGAATCAATGCTGAACTGAACTGAATCAATGTTGAACTGAACTGAATCAATGTTGAACTGAATTGAATCAACATTGAACTGAACTGAATCAATGTTGAACTGAATTGAATCAACATTGAACTGAATTGAATCAATGCTGAACTGAATTGAATCAATGCTGAACTGAACTGAATCAATGTCGAACTGAACTGAATCAATGTTGAACTGAACTGAATCAATGCTGAACTGAACTGAATCAATGTTGAACTGAACTGAATCAATGCTGAACTGAACTGAATCAATGTTGAACTGAATCAATGTTGAACTGAACTGAATCAATGCTGAACTGAACTGAATCAATGTTGAACTGAACTGAGTTGAATAATGACATTATTCTGTAAAGTAGAGCTGCTTATTACTGAATTGAACTCATTCGGTTTCATAATTAATAAACTTTGCATCACTGACACTTGAACCAAAAATGAATCAATATGAAATTAAACCGAGCAGAATAATGGCACTATTATCTTCCGCAGAGACGCTCTACGGCTGAAATTGAATTAATTTCATAACTGATGAACTTTGCAACATTTTAAAACATAAGAGCGATCCATTTGACTGATGGCTAATGAATATGTGCCGAGATCAGACGACAGAAGACTTTGCTAAAGAAATAAATGTAAATTTGCTGATAGTCTGAGTCTTTATCTTTCGTCTCGTGTTGATATCTGATAGTGATCAGTCTGACAGCGGTTAATTAACCCTGAGCTAATGCTGCAGATTAATTAACTACACTCAGAAATCCCAAATTCATGTCAAATAATTCACGTATGCTGTCGATGAATCTTATATATTTTATCTAACATATGAAAATATATGTATCAGAACCACACAACTTTACAATTACTAATAAGATCACACTGTATTATTTTATTAAATATTAATAAAATACATGCTATAAATATATTTTATTATGAATATATATTTAAAATATGTATAGTTTATAAAAAAATATGTATTTATATATTACGTAGTTATGTATGTGTATATGTTCTAAATAAATATTCTGAAAAGATGATTTAATTATTATTTAACTTTTATAATATTTTAATAATTTATCATTTTATTTGTACTAGTTTCAATTAAAAGGTCTAAATATCCTTAAAATGAGATTAACTTACTTGAGAAGCAATGCTTTATGAGATATTATGATTTTTTGATGGATCGTGTATTGTATAGAAGTGTATAATGTCAGATTTTTCACTTGTTATGAACTTATGCTTAAAACAAATCAAAAGATGTGCTAATGCAATAAGACTATTAAACCAGGTCCTGATATCTAATGCAGTGTTGCTTTCAGTGTTAGCATCACTCCTACACTCATGGCTCTGTCTGATTCATATATACAGTATACAAAATATTTGTATAACATTGTTTTTTATTAATATTTAATAAAATGGTTTTATAGAAAAATCTGAATATAATATATAAAGTCATATGGAGCTTCCGAGCAGTCGTTGTGTGCAGATTTAAGCGGAGGGTATTTTGGTCTGTAATTGGGACGGGGGGGGTATTTTGCAGATGTGCGCTGTTGTGAAATGTCAGAGCAAAGGCTTCAGGGGATAAAAGATGTTCAGACTCTCTCGCGACTGACTAATACAATAGTTTAACAATCATTCATGCACAGATGCACAAACACACTGTTATTATTATTAAAAAAAGATCAATAACAGCACATCATTAGAGCCGAGTGAACTCAACTCATGCAGAAAAGAGACGAGCTGCAGGGAAACATCTCAGATATGAACAGTCACGTGACCCGCGTCCAGTTCAGTGGACTTTCTTCACAAGAGTTTAACATTAACACTTGCTGAGAGCCGTATGTGACCTGACCACGAAAGCAGTGTTAAGTCGCCGGGGGATATTTGTAGGAGTAGCCAAAAATACATTGTGTCTGTCAAAATTATCAATTTTGCTTTAATGCCAAAAATCATTAGGATATTAAGATCATGTTCCATGAAGATATTTAGTGAATTTCCTACCGTAAATATATCACAACTTAATTTTTGATTAGTAATATGCATTGCTAAGAACTTCATTTGGACTATTTTAAAGATGATTTTATCAATATTTAGATTTTTTTGCACCTCAGATCAAATAGTTGTATCTCAGCCAAATATTGTCCGATCATAACAAACCATACATCAATAAAGATTATTTATTCAGCTTTCAGATCATGCATAAATCTCAATTTCGTAAAATTGACACTTATGACTGGTTTTGTGGTCCAGGGTCACATAAGTGAGCAAAAACTGTCTTTAAAGAGTAAAGTACTCGCCAGATGGACGGAAATGATCTGATGAACAGTTTGAGAAAAGATCATACAGAGTTATCAAGCTAAAACTATTTTAAAAATCACTTGACATCAAACAAACATTAACTGAATTCAAATAAAATACATAAAAATAAATCAAATAGATGACAAGGCAATATTTCTCAGTTTGTCTAGTTTAAGAATTAAAATAACTAAACTTAAACTTAATTATAAAAACGATATAGATATATTAAAAAGCTAATATAAATGGCAAAAACAACAAAATTGCAAAACCGTTGTAATTCAAATGAAAACTGAAAATATATAAATAAAATCTAATTCAAAATATTAACAAAAATGAATTGAGTTATTATCATAAACTGTAAAAAATCAGAACCATATAAAAATAGTTTTAGTACTGGATAAATAAAATAAATATGAACATAAATAAAATATTAAATTTCCTATTTTCATTTAGTTTAAGCTGAATTACTAAAATAACAAACACTTCTTAATAAAGTCAAACAAAACTAAGAGCTAAAGCTTTAAAAAAGAGATATTAACAAACTAATAAAAATACAAACAAATTATAAAAAATGTAAATGAAATTAAAATGAAAACAAAATATAAAATAAAATCTGAATAAAATATTAATCTTAATAAAAATAGAAAAGCAACAGTATTACTAAAACACTAACTTAAAAATGAAAACAGAAAATTTTAATATAAAATAAAAAGTAATAAAAATGACAAAAACAACTAAATTACACTTGAATTGAAATTAAAGTGAAAGCTGAAAATATTTAAATAAAAACTTATAAATGGCAAAAAAAAAAATTGCTAACACTATAAAATATAAAAATTCAAAATAAAATAAAATTCACCATAAAAACTCAAATAGTATATCAATGGCACTAAAACAACACTGCTTTGAAATAATGCACAGATGAATTGTTTTTAAATATAAAAACAGAAGATAAGAAAGTAAACGAGGTCACAGTGGTTTGATGCTTAAGTTATCGTCCACGTTTCACTCTTCTATCTCTCCTTCTACAGAAACATGACTGAGATGACTAAGAGTTTGTACTGCTGTATTAATCATAACATGTCGAGGACAGAAAACATGAATCATATGACAGCTGGAAGCACAAAGGTCATGTTCTTCAGGCGTCATGCTCAGATGGGACGCTACACTTACACTTCTCTTCATACGGTAGCTTTTCTCTCCACAGGTCTGGGAATGTGGGTCTGTGGAAATCAGATCTAAGCTTTGACCTCTTCAATGAAAACCTGATCAGAACCAGAGGGGGCGGGGCTTTACTCAATTGAGTTACCATGGTAACGGGGATGGCCCCTCATATAAGGACTGACTCCCATAATAAACACAACTGAGAGAAGAGTGACGTTAGGACACATAATATCACGGTTTATTCCATTAACGGAAATCAATCAGCTGAATATGCCTGATCTATAATTCAATCATATATATATAATCGGATTTATTGTCTCATGCAGTTTTGTTCAAATTACAATATATTGGAAATTATTTCAACGTGGACTGCACAAAATAAAATATGCACTTAAATTAACTGCGTTTATTAAAGGCAAAAAGGTTTTTAATATATTACTGAAATACACTGTAAAAAAAAATTATAAAAGATTATTGCAGTAGGATTTACAAAAAAAAAAAAAAAAACGATATTTTATTTTTTCTACATAATTTTAAAAGGTTTTTAATTCAAATGTATTACTTGCCATTTCTATGAAAATATTTTTACAATTTACTAGCATTTAAAAAAAAAAAACAGTCATTTACAAAAGCCAGATCAGATACGCTGATAATATTTGGTGTAGAATTTACTTTAAAAAAAAATTTTACTTAAAAAAAAAAATCACTCAAAAATGTGTAGTAAATTTCACAAAGAGCTTCATGTAAATAAAAATAAATGATACATTAAATTAAATTAAAATGAGATTCAATCACATTTATTTTAAAATTTTACATTGAGAATATTTGAATTATATTCTCACTTATATATTACTAGCAAATAATTACAATGAAACAGGAATAAAAGGAATTACACATTAATTAAACAATCAAAACACACACACACACACACACACACACACACACACACGGACAGAGAGACACACACACACACACACACACACACACACATATATATATATATATGAATAATCATAAAAGTAATAAATAATATGAATCATTTTTTGAACCATTTTAAAAGACTCTTCTCATCCGCCATTGTTTAAATAAAGAGACGCTTAGTTTTTCCCTTTCCTGCTGCTTGGGGCAAAAACATGTTCTTCATTGACAACCATTCAAAAGTATCTCTCTATTCTGACTACATAACATTGTATCACTGTATCTGATTAGACTTCACCTTTAACTGCACGCTCACTTTTACAGTGATGTTAGATCTTCAGTAGTGAATCAAGCTCGTTTAATATTTAAATCAGCACCAGTGTATGTGTGTTTATTCTGCGTGTTTGCGTGCCAGGACCGGGTTATTAAATATTTAAAGCCTCTGTTGAGACCAGATTATTCATGACAGTCGCTGAGATTCATAATTGAGTAGCTGGAATTATCATGCAGAGATTAAGTCCATAAGAAAGAGCGGTGACAGAAATTAACCCTCAGCACACGGGTTCATAAAACAAGACACGGTTCAAACAGATGAGTTCATCAATTCATCTTTCATTTATTTGACTCTGTTTAGCACCAATATACCCAAACGACTTACATTGAAAAATGATATGAAATTAGTCTATATAAACATGTATTTAAAATAAAATACTTTGATTTTTATTATTATTGTTATTACTATTATTATAGTTTAAACTAAGGATTTAATAGTCATTTTCTGTGTGTTTTGTGATTTTTATACTTTTTTGCTTTATGTAGTTTTAATTCATTTTAATTTTCAGATAATTTTTCATTTTTATTTTTAAATTGTTGTCATTTTGTTGTGTGTTTTTGTCATTTGTATTAATTTCTGTTTTATGCGGGTTTAAATAGTTTTTATTTTATATTATCTGCTTTCATTATGCTTTTAAAGTCTTAGTAATTTTGTTGTGTGATTTTGTAATTTTATTATATATTGTTTTATTGTTTGCACACGGTTAGATTCATGCTAAAGTACTGGGAATGTCCTTTTACTGCTATTTGACGTGAATTTCATAATGCACTCTTAAAAAAACTGTAACATTTGTTTACAGTAAAATTACATGCATGCAATGTTAAATAATTTGTCGTTTTTTTGTCTTAAAATTGCATGATGGGTAATAACTGCTTACATATAATCTGGATTACTTAATCAAATCTCACAGATCTCTGTGTGTGTGTGTGTGTGTGTGTGTGTGTGTGTGTGTGTGTGTGTCTCTCTCTGTGTGTGTGTGTGTGTGTGTGTGTGTGTGTGTGTGTGTGTGTGTGTGTGTCTCTCTGTCCGTGTGTGTGTGTGTGTGTGTGTGTGTGTGTGTGTGTGTGTGTGTGTGTGTGTGTGTGTGTGTGTGTGTGTGTGTCTCGTGTCTCTGTCCGTGTGTGTGTGTGTGTGTGTGTGTGTGTCTCTCTCTGTCCGTGTGTGTGTGTGTGTGTGTGTGTGTGTGTGTGTGTGTGTGTGTGTGTGTGTGTGTGTGTGTGTGTGTGTGTGTGTGTGTGTGTGTGTGTCTGTCTCTGTCCGTGTGTGTGTGTGTGTGTGTGTGTGTGTGTGTGTGTCTCTGTCCGTGTGTGTGTGTGTGTGTGTGTGTGTGTGTGTGTGTGTGTGTGTGTGTGTGTGTTTCTGATTTGAGTTTTAGTTAACTATAATAACCTGGTATATTAGCACATCTGAGCACAGTTTGAGACGATATAAGATCTCTTCTAAAGCTTCATAAGAGAGTATTCAGTAAAACTCTCCGTTTGCTCTCCATCTCTCTGCGGTCTATGAAAAACAGAGATGTGATGTTCCTCAGGGATCGAGTACAGGCTGCTTCACTTTTAATTGGGCAATGTTTCATCTTGAAACAAACATTAACAGTTGGTTCTTCAGCTGAACTGGATCTATAGCGCTGATGTCTTCATGAGTGGTTCTCATACGCATGCAGACGTGTTCCTGCTACGTTGAGCAGAAATGAGAATATATATAATTCATGTCTGGAGTTTGAAACAGTGAAATGGTTTTAACTTCTATCCACATTCTCTTCCCTTCAGCGCTACATCCGTCCTGCTTTGTAAGGTAGTGTGTTCTCGAAGCTACAGCCTTGTGATGGGTTCGTCCACATTTCACTTTTAATTCACATGCAAAGCACACAAGACAGACTTACATAACGTTCAGTCCCACTCCACATTTTTAATTTTACATCTTGTTTGATATCCTGCTTCACCAGAAAATACATCAGATATCTCCTAAAATGATTTAGATGATCATGAAACTCACAAACGAGTCAATAATTGCATAGCATAGAGTAAAACTGATGTGGATATATTAACTGATGATTTGTTCTTGGCAGAAATTTGTTTATATTGAGAACTTTTGATTGCTTTATTTGTAATATTTTGTCAAATTTACTAGCAATTTGTGAGTTAAAATTAAGTCAAAGGCACTTAATACTATTTCAGTTTGCAAGATAAATGCACACATACTTTATATATCTTTATATATTATATATATTATCTGTTTATATAGTAAACGTGCATCAGTTTAGTCAAATTGTGTCAGGAGGAAATATCATATTATATTTACAAACATTCAGCGTCTCCAAGAAACCTCCTGCACAGCTCTATTAAAAGTTTTAGGCACTTGTGTAAAAATGCTGTAAAATGATGTCATAAATAGATTTCTATGAACTAAATGAAATCAACACTTGGTGTGAGCATCGTTTGTGTGTAAAGCATCTTATATGTGCACGTGTGAGAGTTTCTCAGGAGCTTTGCATGTATATATTTCTTGAGCATCTTGGAGACGCTGACACAGTTCTTCTGGAAGTTCATAACTTTGAAAGAATATGAGATATTAATAATGTCTGAGTTTGTTCTGTTTCTTCATCTCATTCCAGACAGACTGATGATGATCAGATCAGATCTCTGTGTGGAGCAATCAGAAATATCTGGATTATTACAATTAATGGCTGAATTAATGTTTGGAAATATAAACTGATATTTCCTCCTGACACACTACAACAAAAGATAGAAATAACTGACTTCAAACCATTTTAAGTGCTGAAAATACTAGTGTTTGAATCATTCTGGCCACTACTGGATGTGTGTGTGTGTGTGTGTGTCCACTGCTCCAGGTGTGTGTGTGTGTGTGTGTGTGTGTGTGTGTGTGTGTGTGTGTGTGTGTGTGTGTGGGCATGTTTATGTGGTTTATGAGGACACAAATTTGTATAATAACATGGGTATGACACAGGTATTACAAGGAGAAGGTGAGTTATGAGGACATTTTCAGTGTCCCCATAATTTAAAAACGCTTATAAATCATACAGAGTGAGTTTTTTTGAGGGAAAGTAGAAATGCACCGTCTCCTGTGAGGGCTAAGTTTAGGTGTAGGGTAGGTGTAGGGCAATAGCACATACAGCTTGTACAGTATAAAAACCATTACGCCTATGGAAAGTCCCCATAAACCATAAAAACCAACATGTGTGTGTGTGTGTGTGTGTGTGTGTGTGTGTGTGTATATATACACACACACACACACACACACTGTACCTACTTAATATATGCATTAGGATTATCCAAAAACACAGGGAACAATACTAATATTAAGAGCTTCTACACACTTTCTGTGCCTTGGCACCTTAATGTATGTTGGTTTACAATCTGCAGTGCACTGGCACAACTGACTTCAGCGTGTCTGCATTACCAGCAGCTACATCTGACCACATCACCATCTACACCCTCCTCTCTCCGTGTCACACTGCTAGAGCCTCTGGGCTGTCAGTCTCTCTCTCGCCCCCTCACACAGAAACACAGCCCTGTGTGCTGATTCAGATACAGCAGTGGATGCACTGACGCCGTGGCATCGCTGAGAGGGGGTTTAGTGGACAATGCAAGGCCAGCTACATAACTGGACTGATGCCTCGCTGGCTCTGGCCTGCTCCTGACACGTCTCAAGAGATGACGGTAATCCAGTTAGAGTTCAAAGTGACCGCCATGAAGGCCTTTCAATTGAACAAATGATCATGAAGGGGTAGATATAGGCTAAATGCAATCCTAGCTTTGTGTTTTGAGGGTTCTTCACACATCGTCATTCTTTTTATGCTAAAATCTAATTTAAATAAACGAAATAAATAATAGAATGCATGCATGGGGCACCGTTTCGTGAAGATTCGAACCCTTTGCGAATCATTTGTTTCGATCCAGTGATTCAGAGTCACCTGATTTCAGTCGACGAGGCTTCGTTATGTCATAACTACTTTGACATTTCAGTGG
>CM050425.1:16311719-16319219 GCA_027564155.1 Gymnocypris eckloni scoliostomus | reverse complement strand
AAGGAGGGTATTGGCCTAATTCTGCCCTGCATCCGTTGTTTGGAGTTTTCTTTGGACTTTGGAGTATTCTTTTACAGAAATCTAAATGTAGAGTTTCGATCGGGTGTTTTCCCAATTTAAGAAGTCAAATTTAATAGAAGGACCCCACACTTCACTGCCATATAATGCAATTGGTTCAATTACTGCTTTGAAAAGTTTGAGCCAGATTTGGATTGGGATGTCAATTTTAATGGATCTTTTATGGCATAGAAAGCCCTTTGAGCTTTCTCTTTGAGTTCATTCACAGCCAAAGTAAAGCTACCGGTCTGGAGTTATTTTCAGGCCGAGGTAGGTGTTTTTGTGGTCTCGATGGTTCTGTGTGCTAGTGTGAATGTGTGTGTTGGTCCCTGAGATCTGGAGCGTTTCTGGAACATCATGACTCTAGTTTTTGGAGGTTGACCGTCAGGGCCCAGGACTGACAGAAATCCTCCAGCAGATTCAGGCTGTCCTGAAGCCCCTCTTCAGTGGGCGACAGGAGGACCAGGTCATCTAGAAGACACTTTATCTCTGTGTGTGTAGAGTGAGACCTTGAATGGGGCGTGTTCTAATATGTTGGCCAATTGGTTGATGTAAATGTTGAAGAGGGTGGGGCTTAAACTGCAGCCCTGTCTCCTCCACGCCCCTGGGGAAGAATTCGGTTCTTTGGTTTCCAATTTTAACCGCACATTGGCTGGCTGTGTACATCGATTTGATCAAATCGGAATTTTCCCCTATTCCACTGTCTAAAAGTTTTAGGTATAATCCTTCATGCCAGATTGAATCGAATGCTTTCTTGAAATCAATGAAACAAGATTTTTCCTTTGTTTTGATGTACATATTTGTCAATTAGTGTTTGTAATGTCAAATATGTGGTCGGATGTGCGACATTTTGGAAGAAAGCCAATTTGGCATTTACTCAAGGCATTGTGCTTCATAAGGAAGTGCAGCAGTCTGGTGTTTAAGATGCTGCAGAGCACCTTCCCCAGGTTACTGTTCACACAGATGCCTCGGTAGTTGTTGGGGTCTAGTTTGTCTCCGCTCTTGTGAATGGGGCTGATGAGGCCCTTGTTCCAGATCTCAGGGAAGAACCCGACACACAGAACATCATTGAACAGTTTTAGCATGGCCAGTTTGAAGCGTTGGTCTGTGTGTTTCAGCATCTCGTTCAGGATGCTGTCGACACCGCAGGCTTTCTTGGGCTCAAGGACCCGTAGTTTATCTTCCAATTCATTCAGTGTTATGGGGAAATCTAAGGGGTTTTGATTCGCTTTAATTGATCTTTTTCAAATTGTCTAGTTTATTAATTATTTCATTTTGATTAGAATTTTGAATTTCGGTTGGGCTATATAATTCTTGGAAATGAGTTTTCCACGTCTCCCCATCTTGGATGGCCAGAATTTCTTGATTTGGTTTGTATAATAATTTCCATTTATCCCAAAATTTGTGTGAATTTATAGATTTTTCAATTTCTTCAAACTGGTTTTGCAAAAACTGTGCTATTTTCCGCTGGAGAGTGGCTTTATATTGTTTTAGTAATGAAGGCGGAGGTCCGGATTATCTGGTTGTCTGTGTTTTTGGTTTGATAAATTTCTGAGGTTTTTTCTCAGAGCCTTACAGTCCAAATCAAACCATTTGTCAGTATCTAAACGTTTTTTCTTTGGTTTAACAGTGGTCAAATTACTCTTTTGTGCTGTTTTGTATAATATGTTATTTAGATCTTGTACTTCCTGATTGATGCCGAATTGGTTTTTAGGGTATGCCTGTGTTTGGAATGAGTGTAAGAGGGACTGTATTTCTGGAGATTCAACAGCATTGATGAAATTAGTGGTGCTGTTTTCTGTCCATTTGAATTACATAATTTTGATCATTTGATATGGTGTCCTAATTGGTGTGGGCGATGTTTCAGATTGTTTTATATAGAGTGTGATTTGGCTGTGGTCTGAGAAAGGTTTCAGGGGTTTGACTGTGAATGCTCTCAAAGAGGAAAGGTCCAGATCTGTGATAGTATAATCTACAGTGCTGTTACCAAGAGCTGAGCTGTAGGTGTATCGGCCGAGAGAGTCTCCTCGCAGTCTTCCATTGACGATGTACAGAGCCAGTCCTCGGCAGAGCTGCAGCAGCTGCCGTCCGTGGCGTTCACTGTCTGATCACAGTTTTCTCTGGGGGTGGGAAGAAGGGTACAAGTCGTTATAGCCAGTGATGAATCTGGTACCATGTGATTCTAAGAAATCTAATTCTTTTCGGTTCTAGCATTTAAATCGCCCATAAGCAGCACATTTCCCTGGGCCTGAAATGGCTGATTTCTTGTTCAATGTTTGAAAGGTTTCCTCTTGGAAATAGGAGACTCATGGGGGGTATGTATATGGCACAAAGAAAACATGCTGAGATGTTGATATTATTCCTTTTTATTTTCAGCCATAGGTGATATTGATCTCTTTTAACTAATTCTATGGCTAGTTCAGATTTAATCCAGATGATCATCCCTCGAGTCTCTCCTGTGTGACTGATGTAAGTTTGACTGATGGTAATATTATCTCTCTGTATCGAGGGACAGCCAGTGAACACATCTCCTCTACACCAGGTTTCCTGTAAGATGATGACATCTATGTCTTCAAGTTCTTTCATAAAGTCAAATTTCTACTTTTTAGGCCAAAGACTGAGGAGTTTAGACCTTGAATATTCCATGTAGAAAAACTAAGTGATTTCATCAGACTTTTAAAATAATTGGTATAGTTTGTTTGCCATTTTGAGAAAAGAGAATTATACAAAAAACACAATAGAGTAAAATAAAATAATGAATAATGGAAGAAATGTTATGTAAGAACTCAAAAACATCAACAAATCCATTTTAAAATACATGTACACTTACACTAACAAAGTGGCTTGAAAAAAGTGGTATTTTATCAAATTATTTTATTGAAAAGTATTTATTGTTGTATATTATTATTTATTTATATATATTTATTTTTTACCACTGTCCACTATGTGTGAGTAAGTGAGAGCAGATGATACTCAGCCGGTCTGTCTGTCTGGGCGGGCTCTGCTGGCCGCTGGAGCTGTGGGGCTCTCTGTCCGTATGGATCCGCTCTGGGCGCTGAGGCTCTGTGTGGACCCCTGGGGGTGAGGGTCCAGCCGCTGAAGGTCTGGGCACTGAAGCTCTGGGTGCTGGTCTCTGAAGTTCTGGGGCGCTCTAGATGAGGTGCTGGCTGGGATGTGGTTTCTGATGAGGCTGTGTCTTGTTGGGTTAGAGCTGGTTCTGCTTGTCTGGTTGGTCCTGTTTAGGCGACATCTTTGAGTCTCTTTGCAAAAATATGTACCAGGTTCTTATAAAGGTGGGCGTGGTCATATAGGCAGTCGGTGTCCAGGTCTGGATGGTGGGCCAAGTGGACGTTGGGCAGGAGGGCACAGTGTCTGGAGATGCTGGAGTTTATTTTATTAATTGTTTTGGGATGGAAATCTTTCCTCTGGAGTAAAGTGGACAGGGTGATTTTTGAGTTGGGAAGGTTTCTCTAGCTTTTTCCACAACGGCTCTGAGGGAATCAGACAATCGGTCCTGTTGGCTCCTCAGATCGTTGGTGCCCGTGTGGATTATAATGTGGTTGGGATGGCCTAGCTGGGATTCTGTCAGGAGCTCCAGGGCTTTGTCAGTGGTGGGACACCAGAATTTAACAGCTCTGTGTCGGGGAAAAGTTTCTTTATATCAATAAATTTGCCGTTTGAATCGATGAGTAGAGCTACTTCAGGTTCCTCTGTGCTGGTTTGTGCTGGGCTGCTGTGAGGCGAGGCTGATGCTGTTGTGCTGGGGAGCCTGACAGGGGCGCTGTGATGGCTGTGAGCTGTCTGGGTCGGGTCTCTCTGAGTCTGCGCTGAGGGGTGGGTGTTGACTCCTGTGTTAGGTGACTTTGGGGTGGAGGGCAGTGTTTGAGCTCTGTGTGTCTGTGCTGGTTCTTCTCTGGCCAGGAGGAGTTCTCTCACCTGCTCTTTCAGGGCCTGGATCTCGCTGTTCTGCTGCTCTCTCCTCCTGTATCTCTCTCAGCTGCTGCCTCATCTGCTGTGTGAGGGGCTGTCAGTCTCTGTGATTGGTGCTCTGTGTTCTGCTGGAGATCAGTATGAGCTGCACATGTGTGTGACTGCTGCTGTTTGAGCACAGTTTCTCTGAGCACCATCTCCGTCTCCAGCTTCATGAAGTGTTCCTGAAGTATAGGGATGGATTTGAGCAGGGAGGATGGGATGTTCTCAGTTTTAGCTGTTTCTGCAGGAGTGGGCTTGAGATCTGAGCTGCTGTTCTGTGGATTCTGCTCTGATGACAGACTCTCAGATAGCAAAGCTTTCTCGTGTTTAGCTTCTGCTATTGCTCTGTAGTCAGCCTGGAATAATTTTAGGTTCCCCTGTACCATGACTGTTCCGTTTTTGTAGATGTTCACGGTTATCACAGTGCTATCAGGGTCTTTTGGTTCTCTGATTTTGACTTTCCAGCCATTACAGATGCCTTTTTTTACAGAGGGGTAGTGTTTGGTGATGGCTTTATGCCAGGCACTGGGGTGATCAGAGAAGAAAATGAGGTTGCAGATTTCTCCAGTTTTGAATAGATCTGCAAACAGAGTCTCTGGGTTGTTTGAAAAAGCTTCTGCTTGTAGTTTTTCCTTGCAGAGTCAGTTTTGATCTCAGAGGGATACTGTATGGTGGTGAGTGGGAGCTCATCTGCATATGGCAGGGGTGTGACTGCAGCTTCTCCTCTGATTGGTTCATTTCCTCTGCCTCATTTGAATTGATACATTGAGGAATGTCAGGTGTGGGCTAGCCATAGCTTTTTAGCATTTTAGCTTATAAAAATATCAATTCTATGCCCTTATATTTGGAAAAAAATAAGCAAACCTGCTAAAAAGGTTTCCAGTGCAGTTTTAGTTGTACTCACTGCTTCTCCCTCCTTGGATAAGTTGATCTTCTCTCTTTAACTTTCAATTTTCCAGCAGGCCTGTTGCTAGAAGTTTGATCCTCTGATCCTCTCTCTGATTATTATTTTAAAAAAAAAAATACTGTATTTTCTGAGTTCTTTTCATGCAATTTATGTCTCTCTCTCTTCTAGATTTTGTAGATCTCTCTCATCTATTCTCATCTCAAAATAGCAAACAAAGAAGAAAATCTCTCTCTCATGCAGATCATGACTTCTCTCTCTCTCTCTCTCTCTCTCTCTCTCTCTCTCTCTCTCTCTCTCTCTCTCTCTCTCTCTCTCTCTCTCTCTCTCTCTCTCTCTCTCTCCTCTCTCTCTCTCTCTCTCTCTCTCTCTCTCTCTCTCTCTCTCTCTCTCTCTCTCTCTCTCTCTCTCTCTCTCCTCTCTCTCTCTCTCTCTCTCTCTCTCTCTCTCTCTCTCTCTCCCTCTCTCTCTCTCTCTCTCTCTCTCTCTCTCTCTCTCTCTCTCTCTCTCCTTCTCTCTCTCTCTCTCTCTCTCTCTCTCTCTCTCTCCCCTTCTCTCTCTCTCTCTCTCTCTCTCTCTCTCTCTCTCTCTCTCTCTCTCTCTCTCTCCCTTCTCTCTCTCTCTCTCTCTCTCTCTCTCCTTCTCTCTCTCTCTCTCTCTCTCCCCCTTCTCCCTCTCTCTCTCCCTTCTCCCTCTCTCTCTCCCCTTCTCTCTCTCTCTCTCTCTCTCTCTCTCTCTCTCTCCTCTCTCTCTCTCTCTCTCCTTCTCTCTCTCTCTCTCTCTCTCTCTCTCTCTCTCTCCTTCTCTCTCTCTCTCTCTCTCTCTCTCTCCCCCTTCTCCCTCCCTCTCTCTCTCTCTCTCCCTTCTCCTCCCTCTCTCCCCTTTTCCCTCCTCTCTCCCCTTCTCCCTCCCCTTCTCCCTCCCTCTCTCTCTCTCTCTCCCTTCTCCCTCCCTCTCTCTCTCTCTCTCTCTCTCCCTCACCTGATCTGATTCTTCTAACAGCTCCCGTGAAACTGGCACATCCCACAATATTTATAGACAGCACGCTAGATCACTGAGGCGTCGCGATTCAGACGCAGATGAGTATTGAATGACCGCAGCGCCCTCTGCTGGCGGCGCATGCGCATTACACACGACCGCATGATGGGGTAAATAAATCAAACTGACCTGTTTAAGTGAGTGCAGTTCATGCTGGAGGTGATTGAGCTGTGTGAAGGGTCTCAGAAGGAGAGCAGTGGACAGATGGAGTTCAGGTCTGCTGGGGTCAGGGGGAGCTTGGACCTTGTTACTGGGTTGGTTTGAACACCAGTCTGCTTTGAACATCTGAAATATTCAAAGTCATATGTCGGATTAAAACAAGGTGAATCTGTGAGAAAGCCAAAACATTTTATTAAAGTTCTACACCAGCAATAATTAGTAGGGCTACTTTTGAATTGTATTCAAAAGTTTTTTTATTCTCCTATTATATTTATATATTATATATTACAATTCAAACTTTTTTCATAAATCTAAATTTATTTATAACACTACAATTATGACTTTTCCCTCATAATTCTGAATTTATATCTCACAATTCTGTTGTATTCATTTTAATTCTGAGTTTATATTTCACAATTTGCACATTTCTCATAAATCAGAATTGATATCTTGTTTATATCTTTATACCTTTTTTGTGTAATTCTGGGTTTGTATCTCACAATTCTGATTTTTTTCTCTGAACTTATATTTTGATGTGTATTTATTCGTGTATCTCTGTGGTTCATGGCTGGTTTTACTTTGGAAATCTTGTGTTGAACAAGCAAAGTTTCAAGTTCATTATAGGAGCTGTTCTTAAAATCATACAAAAACCATAGAAATAAGTGCTTAAAAATCATATAGTGAAATGTATTACACCACAAACTGCACAGGCCAAGCAACATGCAGAATTATTAACGACATAAGCTGAATAATTTAATATAATACAACTCTTTTTTTTCTTGTTTTCATTTGCTTTTACTTTTTATTTTTACTCCAGGATCATGTGATTTCTTTGTTCCCTGATTGTGTTCAGGTGCCTGGAATATTCATAGCCATGTGGTTTATTATATTAATTTACTATTATATTATATTGGGGTTTCTTCTTGCATTATTCTGTGTAACTCCTGTAAATTGTAATCTTACTTTGCTTAATGTTTGTGGTAGTTTGAATTAATAAAAAATGCATTTAAGGCCTTAAAAAGGCCTTGAAAGATTGTTTCAGCCATCGGATTATAAATAATAATGATCAAAATGATAAATAAAAAAGTTAATTGCAACTTTTTAATCTCAAAATGCGGAGATATAAACCCAGGCTCATTGGAATGGGCCTACGTTTATTTCATATGGGTTTTCTAACGTGTTAATATGAATGAACTGCTGCAATACGCACCTGAAGCATCATAATAAAACACTGCAATGCGTGCTTGAAGCAATAAGCGCTGCACAGAATGATCAGCGTATGACATCAAAGTATCGCGAGAGCCGTTCGAAAGCATAGGATCCATCTGCTCTCGCGATACTTTGATGTAATTATTATTTTATTTTTGTAT
>CM050425.1:16274219-16306719 GCA_027564155.1 Gymnocypris eckloni scoliostomus | reverse complement strand
TGCATGAGATGTTGACCACATCGTTGTTTACAGTTGAGGGCATTTTCATTATAGTAGCGCGTGTTGGATTGGTGGAGATCGGAAGTAGTTTGTGCATGCTAATGTAGGAGTTGAGCTTGTGGATATTTACGTTCAACGGGAGCCGCCCTTCATTCACCACATGGTTAAAAGCTGAGCGCGTTCGCGCCACTTTCGCAATTTTACTACGGTTTTGTAACGTGCTCGGATGCGTCGCGTGTCGGTGCTGTATCTCCACCATCGCTGGAAGTTTGTCGTTTAGTTTCGACGATTTGCCAGTAAACGGTAAGTGTGCACAAGTGAGTGAAGATGGTGGATTCTACAAACCGATGTCTTACTACGCGCGTGCTGTTGACGCGAAACCTGTTGTTGCCTCGTTCAGCTCAGCGAAGTCTAAAACGTTCGCTTTATTGTATACAAGCGCTTAAAGGAGCGTTTTTGAGCTAAAACACCGTAGTAAGAGACGCGTGGTAGCCCACCATAGTTCAGAGAATGAGGGAGATTTGAAAAGCGTGCTGCAGTGCCAAACACGCGTTCTCTCCAGTCACCGTTTACACTATCTGCGCGTTAAAATGCGTTCCCCGACAACGGTTCATGGGTCCAAAATAGCAGTTATTCGCCGTGCTTTGTGATCGCTAGTGCTGGAGTTCGGTTGCTATCAGAACAAAGCGATAGCACATGGAGCAGCTGCAGGCCGCGCGGTACTGTGTTAGCAGCATTGCTAGGCTAGGTAACGTTCCGCGAGTTTGAAACGTGACGTTGCACGTCAGAACGTCGCTCTTGATTATTTGGGGGAACTACACTCGCGTTTGTTGACCAGTAATGTAGAACAACGGAGTTTGTGGTTTCCCGCAAATATTAAAATAACGTTACTAGCGTGCATTTGAACGCATGTGCGGTGGAACGCATTGGGTCGGTCACGTTTAAGATCACAATTTCAACGCGTTCCACAAAATAGTTTTGGTGTAAAATCAAACACATGTCGTTTATATAGACTGATCGACTCTCACGTTGCGTAAACGGAGATGCCGCGTCAAACCAACGTTAGCTATAACGGCTGGGGCTGTCGAACGTGTTTAAGCGTGCGTTCGACGCATTTCGCGGCAGTTGCTCGGAGTCATAGAGTACTTTTTTACCGACTAGCTTTACAAGTTCAAACCCATACAACGAGCAAAGCCGTTAACACTAGACTTTGCCCTTGTTTTTAGTTTGTTTCTCCAACACAACTACTGTGGACTCTTCGGCGCCATATTGGTGCGAATCATGGGGGAGGGTTGTGCGCGCGTTTCGCTGGAGTGCGCATGCGTCATAGAACGCCGGTTGTGTCCCTTACGAAACTAACCATGGTTTTACTACAAATTAAACCAATAAAAACAGTTAGTAACCACAAAGTAACCCTGGTTTTGCTACACTAACCATAATTAAACTATGGTGTTTGTTGTAATGCAGTGGTTATACACATGATAATCAATATGCCATAAAATCACGGTTACTACAATGAAGTAAATTTTACCTCGCTTTTTGAATTTCATGAAGGGGTTTAGTTTAAAATTAAATATTAAAATTCTAGATTTTCAATGCATCACGTCTAGTCAGATAGAGGGACTTTTTTGTAGAAAATGTTGCTAGTGTTCATTGCTCGTGGTTTGCAACCTAAATACAGTAGTCTACATTTGAAGTGGATCAAAAAATTAATCAAAGTTGCCCTTTGACAAGAACGCATTTTGGTTTTGGACACTATTGATGAAAAGCTGACTACTGTATATTAATGAAACAATGAAAACAAGTGTGGAATAACATACCTTTTCCCTCTCTTTTCAGAAAACCACCTCATCTACCACCTCATACCAGGGTCCATGTTAGTGGACGTGGTCCCAAAAGTGTATCTGGACGGTTCCTCGTGGCCGTGAGCTTGTCGACTCCATGTCAGCGTAGTGTCAAAGTGCTTACAGTGCAGGTAGTTCAGTCAAATCTACTGCAGTGGAGGCACTTCAAGCTCTACTTTGACATGAACACACACGAGCGGCGACGTGAACTACTGCTTATGCTAAGGTGCATTTAGTGCAGATAGTGAAATAGACTAGCACCTACTGCCCTAAGTGCCCCTTCTGGCATAAGGGGCTGGCAAATCCCGCTGTTCCCCATTGGCTGCCCCCCTATTCTTTCATTTCATGCAGTTCTCTGCTAGTTTTGCGTAGTTGCACTACAAGAAATATTGAGTTGTGCAAATTTATGCAAAACTGATGGTGGCCTGCTTCCCCATCCTTTCCTGCGCTTCTCGCTTTGACCGTTTCTGCTTAAGCATGCGTGTGTTTTTCAGGTTAACCGCTGTTTGTTGTGGCTCTGCGCTGTAAAACTCACTCTGGTTCCAGCAGTATTAAAGTGCTTATAGTGCAGGTAGTTTTGTAAAATGCCTATCTACTGCAATGTGAGCACTTCAAGTACTTCTAGATGCGAGCGTCGCGGAGCGAGCTTGACCTGTAGGCACTGTCCTGGTTAGTTTTGCTGGTTTGCAGTCAGCGTTTATATCCTTGCTGTGCAAATCCATGCAAAACTGATCGTAACAGTGAGAATCTCCGCTTCCCATCACACTCCAGCATCCCTTTCTTTGCAGGTTGGGATCAGCCGCAATGCTCTGCGCTGGAAGTATTGCACTTGTCCCGGCCTGTGAAGAGCATGGGAAATTGTACCAGCTGCTTTGGTGTTCTTTAATACATTTGAACATGTTAAAAACACTGTGTATTAAATGCTGCTCCATTTGAAAACGTGATGAGATTTACTGCTAATCACGGAACCGGCTTTACTGACGAGATGAGCATGCATATCGCATAATAAATATATCGCCCAGCCCTAATATCAATAAAAGTTTTAAATGCACATTTGCTTGTGTGAAGTTGTATTCTTGTAATTCAAGGTTGAACTGTTGAATTTTTCCTTAAAGTGTTTTATAGATTTTTTTATGGTCATAAAAGGTCTGTTTAGTTATTAAAACATGACCAGTATTAGGTTTATTATAGGTGAATGGGATTTATTAGTTTTAATGTTCAGTGCACTCGTATCACATATGTTTCCAGTCAATATAATGCGAGTAATGTTTTTTTTTTTTACAAGGTAGATATGGAAATTATAAACTTAAATTGTATGCATTGATACGTGGCTCTTTAGTTTGAAACATTTAAGTGTCAATGTTTGATTAGTTCAAACTTTAATGCAATGCAAATACAATGTTGCTAGAACCTTATTTTTGTATATCATGTTTTTGCACATTTTTCCTGAATGCTCTAATATTGATGTTCTGTTATAGCCTTAAATATATAAAATCTGTTTTTTGTAATAGGATTGTATGCCTTTTTTTGTCGAACTTGCAGGTAACTATATGAACACTAGATGGCAATATTGTTTCTGGAATCTAGAATGATGAATCATTCATCATGTTCAGTATTTTACAACTTGTTTGAGGACTTTGTGAAAATACATGCTTTTATTATATAAAGCGTTTAAACTCATCCGAGTCATTTGGTTAACCTGAAGTACCTGCTTTGACCATAAAATGATAAAAAATATGATTTTGGGTGTTTAATGTTCACTTTTATGTCCTGGGTTTAACACACTTTAGCATAAAATGTTACATTCTATTATAGTCTAAAGATGGACAAATGTTATTCTAGTTTAGCTATAGTAATTTTCTTTAGTATTTACAGTGATATTTGTGAATAAAGTTAGTGTTGTCGTTTACAAGAGACGGTGAAGAATGCTTTAATAAAAAAAGGTATGCTAAATAAGCCCAATCACTTCTGAACATTTAAAAGTCTTAATTCACATGTATCAAATTTTGCATAAAGTGTTAATATATGATTATAAGCTACTAGCTATTAAATTAGCAACCCTAAAGAGTTTACTTTGAATCATTTTAGCAAAGCAAACTATCATTTGTGATCTGATAATTGACATGTATATCCATGGTTTTCGAGCAGATGATGCATGATCATATCCAGGTTTGGGACTGGCGTGCACGGGGGAAATATAAGAGGACTTTAAAGACATTCATAAGATTTCTGCTTCAAATAAATGCTGTGCTTTTGAATTTTGTTCAAGTAATCCTGAAAAATATAATGTAGGCCTATCACGGTTTCCACTAAAATATTGTGCAGCACAACTGTTTTCAACATGGATGATAATCAGAAATATGTCTTGAGCAGCAAATCAGCATATTATTATGATTTATGAAGATCATGTGACACTGAAGAGTAATCTTAATATACTGGATAAAATAGCTCAGAATATAAATTGTATTTGTTTATAACCACAATGAAGTCAACATGGGGAGAATTTTAAATAATTTGTCTAATTTAAATTCAAAGAGAAAAAGTTTTCAACAGTCATCTTCCAGGAAGTGACATCATTTTGGAGGGAAAGCAGCGACCGCTCAGTATTAATTGAATGGATTCAGTATTCTGTGGTGCTGGTTGGCTTTTCACAATGTAGGGTACATCATTTCAAAGCAGCTTTACAGGAAAATACTGCTGTACAACTCTGAATAACACTGCATCCATCAAACTATATCCTCCATATTTCAGTCTTTTAAAACTTTACCTTTCAAGGCTAACTTGATCTGGTTATGTTTTGCTATTGTGTCTCCTGAAAGGGATATTTTAATACACTGGAATTCAGCAATGTTTTTTGCTAGTCATACTTTTACCGGATAAAATATTGCACTGGGCATCTCTAAATCATGAAATGCAGTCCCCAAAAACTAGTGTTAGATCTCTGTGGACTATAATTGATCCTGTGTGACCAAAATAAAAAAGCTTTTCTTCATTTTCTTGCAACTGCATTATTTTATGCAAGGTTAATTTTCACTTTTATAGCTTTGATCGATTAAGTACAGCTCTTTGCTCACTGTGTGTTTAGAGCTAGGTCATATTAAAGAAGCAGAAGTCTGTAATTATGATTTATACAGATAACGATGCCCATCATATGATTTTCTATCTAGAATGGGACTGCAATAATTCTGACTAAAATATATACTTTGGCAAAATATTTACATCCAAAGGTGATCATTTCAAATCTGTTCACCCATTCATTTACATTTATGCATTTAGCAGACGCTTTTATCCATTCACAACAGCAACATACACTGAGTGATATTGACAGACTTTCTTATTTTAAAACAGAGCCATTGTTTTGTGCACTTTTTAATAAAATAAAAAAATGATTCTGCTGTACTGAAAGCATACCAAACCATGCATCAAAACCGAAGAAATGTATTTCCTCGATGGAATACAAATATTAAAAAGTATTTGTGACTTTATCTCACATGAGGACTTGTTTACTTACAGCTACAAGTTATCCACTCGTAATTGTGAGTTTCCATCTCTCAATGCGTACTTTCCTTTTAGTTTGCATATCGAAATTGAACTTTATTTCTCAGAATTTTGAGTTTCCATCTCAAAATTCGATTTTTTCATCTGAATTCTTAGTTACATCTCTGACATTTTATATCAGAGTTTTCCGTTAGCTTATCATAATTAGGACATTTTTCCTCTGATTTGGGAGTTTGCTTCTCAAACTTGAGACTTTTTCTATGAATTTTGAGCTTTCATCTTTGAATTCTGACTTTATTGCCAGCATTTTGAGCTTTCATCTTTGAATTCTGACTTTTTTCCCAGAATTTTGAGCTTTCATCTTTGAATTCGGACTTTATTCACAGAATTTTGAGCTTTCATCTTTGAATTCTGACTTTATTGCCAGAATTTTGAGCTTTCATCTTTTAATTCTGACTTTTTTTCTACGAATTTTGAGCTTTCATCTTTGAATTCGGATTTTATTCCCAGAATTTTGGGCTTTCATCTTTGAATTCTGACTTTATTGCCAGAATTTTGAGCTTTCATCTTTGAATTCTGACTTTATTGCCAGAATTTTGAGCTTGCATCTTTGAATTCTGACTTTATTCCCAGAATTTTGAGCTTTCATCTTTGAATTCTGACTTTATTCCCAGAATTTTGAGCTTTCATCTTTGAATTCTGACTTTATTCACAGAATTTTGAGCTTTCATCTTTGAATTCTGACTTTATTCCCAGAATTTTGAGCTTTCATCTTTGAATTCTGACTTTATTCCCAGAATTTTGAGCTTTCATCTTTGAATTCTGACTTTATTCCCAGAATTTTGAGCTTTCATCTTTGAATTCTGACTTTATTCCCAGAATTTTGAGCTTTCATCTTTGAATTCTGACTTTATTCCCAGAATTTTGAGCTTTCATCTTTGAATTCTGACTTTATTGCCAGAATTTTGAGCTTTCATCTTTGAATTCGGACTTTATTCCCAGAATTTTGAGCTTTCATCTTTGAATTCTGACTTTATTCCCAGAATTTTGAGCTTTCATCTTTGAATTCTGACTTTATTCACAGAATTTTGAGCTTTCATCTTTGAATTCTGACTTTATTCACAGAATTTTGAGCTTTCATCTTTGAATTCTGACTTTATTCCCAGAATTTTGAGCTTTCATCTTTGAATTCGGACTTTATTCACCGAATTTTGAGCTTTCATCTTTGAATTCTGACTTTATTCCCAGAATTTTGAGCTTTCATCTTTGAATTCTGACTTTATTGCCAGAATTTTGAGCTTTCATCTTTGAATTCTGACTTTATTGCCAGAATTTTGAGCTTTCATCTTTGAATTCTGACTTTATTGCCAGAATTGTGAGCTTTCATCTATGAATACTGACTTTATTCCCAGAATTGTGAGGTTTTTTTAGGGTGCATCTCAGAATTGAATTCTCTCAGAATACTGAGCTTGTATCTTGCAACTTTGACTATTTTCTGACTTTTTATCTCAAAATTCTGACTTTTCTTGCAAATAAAGTTACAGTTACCTCTTCCATAGAAAATTAGCTTCCATAGGCCAGCACCAGCACTAGTGTGAAATCAGACTGTGTGTGACAGGAGCCGATGGGAACCTGATCCTGAGTGTCTACTCATTATTCCCCTAAAGCTTTTACACTGAAGTAACAACATGTCAGGTTAGTGTGTCTCTCTCCTTCCCGTGTTTGCCATTCATTGAATCATTTATCCAGCAGCCTATGAAAGCATCATCAATCTTGTTTCGTCTGATCTAATGTGCTGTCAGCTGCTCCGTGTCCCCTTGTCCAGTCTCATAATTTAACCACTAATATGTTTCATAATGTCCTCCGGGCATGTGGAAGTATGGAGGTCATTAGTTTGCAGCAGGCAGATGCGAGAGGAGGATTTGCCAGCATCACCATGTTTTCAATGAGAGAAAATAACACAAAAGATTTTTTGTTAAAAGAACAGCACAAAAATACAACCAATAACCACGACTTTATCATGAATGCGAGCGGTTGATCACAAGCAGCTGGCTTTCTTCCAAACTGCATCCAGTGGAAATAGTTCCCAAGCCTCGTATGAAAGCATCTTTCAGTATCATTTTCTTCATAGAGATATGTGACGGACAAAAGCATGTTCGATCCACTATTTTCCCATGACTAATTAATTATTAACCGGTCGAAAAGCAACTCTACAACTGGACTGGCCAAACAGAAAGTTCAGCGTGAGCAGCATGTATCCGATAACTGGTCTGGAAGCGACAGGGAAAGGATGAAATAGATTTATACACCAGCATTTTTGAGGTCATATGATTGTGTAATATTCTTAAATATCAGCTTAAGTCCATTGAAACACTGCATGATATTTGCTCCAGAGGAAGGAACAGAATATACTCTTGTTGAAAGTTTCTTGAATGCTCTGAAGTTTGAGAACAAATTTGTAGAAATGTGTCTCTGCATCAGTGTCTCAGTAATGGATGCTCTGCAGTGAATGGGTGCCGTCAGAATGAGAGTCTAATAAAAACATCACAATAATCCACACAACTCCAGTCCATCAGTTAACATCTCTATGATGTATACATCAGTATACATCAGGCTCTCATTCTGACGGCACCCATTCACTGCAGAGCATCCATTACTGAGACACTGATGCAATGCATTTCTACAAACCTGATGAAGAAACAAACTCATCCACACCTTGGATGGCTTAATTGAGTGCGTGCATCTTCAACAAATGTTCACTTTTGGCTGAACTGTTCCTTAAGTGTCATCTGTTTGGGGAATAAAGTTTGCTACCCAGAACAATTCCTCTGAAGCTCATCTGATTGACAGCTTGGCCAGTGCCATGTATATAACGGTGTATATACTGTACATATGAATCAGACAGAGCCATGAGTGTAGGAGTGATGCTGGCAGAAGGAGAACTGTATGGAAAACAGCATGTCCATAAATGTAAATACATCCCTCTCTATGTAACCTGACACTAATTATAGGTTGAATTTATTTTTATTTTAGGGATTATGTTGTTTTTAGTAGGTCTTGCCGATAAAATGCTTTCTAGTTTCAGTGCACAAGACTTCTGAGATATTAATCTTTGTGAATATGTGGCATATTCTCTATCTTTATTCTCTATATAGCGTGCACAGCCCAATTTCATCCGCCCTGAATGGAACTATTTTTAGTGATTCCTTCTGTCTTGTATTTTATTAGTATTAACTGTTGACACAAGCAAAAATAGAGGTGCGTTGTATTTTTTTTCAAGATTAAAACTGAAAAGAGACAGTGGTGGGCAGCAAATGCAGCCAAAAAATATAAAATATTAAAAAAAGATATATATATGAAATATTTAAAAAAAAATTCAGCCAATTAAATATTTTAGATCTTATAATAAGAATTTGGCTGCATAGAAATTCATAATTTTTCTATCATGAATTAATTCTATACAACAGCTTTTTCTGTGGTTGGCTATTTTACAATTTATGTTGTTCTAAAAAAAGCCAAATTAAATGTAATTATTTTGTCACAATCTGCTTCGTAATTCACGGCTACACTGGAAATAAAATAATTTCATTTTATTTCTGTTTTCCAGTAACATTCTGAAATCAAGATACATTTACTTGAGAAGCAAAATGACATAAAATAATGAGGCATTTTTTTCTGAGGAATATTATTATTTACTCCTAGATTATTTTTCTTGGCCCATTGGCTGATATATTTCAAATTTTAAGCCAAAACTCACTTAGTTTCGATGCTTTTTTCAGTAAACAAGACATATGTAATTTTGTTTTTCAAGTAGGCCTAAATATATCTTGACTTAAGGATGTTTAAATATTTGTAATTAAAAACAAGACAAACATAATATGTATATATATATATATATTGGAGTGTAGCAAAGTTAGCTAAAGGCTAAATTATCTAAAAAGTTAAACTAAATTTTTATATTCAATCTATAAAGTGATACATAATATCATATTTTATCAATATACAGACAGAAACCGATCGAGCTCGAAGTCGAGATCGAGTCATGGGGTCTGACCCTCCTAAACTCTCCTCATAATTCATAAATCTCGTTTTGAATCACTTCCACATATCTCATAGCCGTGAAATCGCGACTGATAATCAGTTATGCGCTGTACTGTACTGTACTGTACTCATTGGAATAACGTCCCGTCTGTAAAACAGCGCGTTCAGAACACGTCGATGACGCAAGGCGCACGCTGGAGGCTGTAAACTCGCTTTCCTTCAGTCGAAGAGAAGAAAGTCGAGAAAAGAAAGCTAAGTGAAGTGAAGTTGTGGAGGATCTGAGTCTGACAGCTGCAGGTTCACTCGCATCTCTCTCTCTCTCTCTCTCTCCCTCTCTCTCTCTCTCTCTCTCTCTCTCTCTCTCTCTCTCTCTCTCTCTCTCTCTCTCTCTCCCTCTCTCTCTCTCTCTCTCTCCCTCTCTCTCTCTCTCTCTCTCTCTCTCTCTCTCTCTCTCTCTCTCTCTCTCTCTCTCTCTCTCCTCTCTCTCTCTCTCTCTCTCTCTCTCCCTCTCTCTCTCTCTCTCTCTCTCTCTCTCTCCTCTCTCTCTCCCTCTCTCTCCCTCTCTCTCCTCTCTCTCTCTCTCTCTCTCTCCTCTCTCTCCCTCTCTCTCTCTCTCTCTCTCTCTCTCTCTCTCTCTCTCTCCCTCTCCCTCTCTCTCTCTCTCTCTCTCTCTCTCTCTCCCTGCTGGTTTCTGCTGCGAAACTTCAAGGCGTTTTGACTCCCAAATAGAGAGGACTCGGCGCGTGCTTTCTCCGAGATCGAGGATCTGCAGCGGAATCAATCATCAGATCTCAGCGGAGCTCGCGATGTTGGCGGTGTTTTCCGTTCTGTGCGCGCTTTTGGCCCCGGTTGCAGCGGATCTGCACGCGGTGAACTGCAGCCAGGTGAAAGACGCGTTCACTGACCTGGGCTACAGTCCTGCACATGTCCCCACCGAGGAATCAGCAGGTATCGATTGAATTACAACTCTACTGTCATCTGCTTAAATGCCGCTTAATGTGGGAGACCGGGGCAAGTTGTCACAATATGTCAGTTTTGTTTGTTTGAAATCAAAAGTCCGCGATTGTTTTGTATTGATTGTGTATGCTAGTTTCATACGTATAGTTCAAAAACAGAATAATATCATATTTTATTCTATCCTGTTTATCTGTTTGGTTGCAAGTGAACGCGGTAAAACAGCTATACAATGAAGGTTGATTTGAAACGTCAGGTTGGGGCAAGTTGTCACATTTGTGACTCTAGAGATCAAAATCAGAAATGTGTAACAATAGCCAAAAATACTAAAATAGCCAAATATTGTCCTATCCTAACAAAACCATACATCTCAATTTACAAAATGACCCTTATGACTGGTTTTGTCGTCCAGGGTCACATTTATAATGTGATTTTTTTGCTTTGAAAAGCATTGCAATAGCTGTTTAACAAGTTATCTTGATTCATAATTGTCTTATTGTGTATTCAATTGAATGCAATCGACTGTTTAATGGCAAGTTCTATTGTGACAACTTGCCCCGGACGGGCGACGTATTGGCATGAACTAACTGATTATGGGTAGTAATGACGGAAATGTTCCGTAGCTTATTAATAGTTCATATTCTTCTAGGTTTGAGTCAACTGGTAGTCATAAATGGGGAGATTTCAGTCACAGATGTTGCAGAAGTGTCCTAAAACTGTTGTAAGATTAGCTGGAAACAGAGTTCAGCTTCATTGAGCGTGTATGAATGAATGAGACTTTAGGGAACGGTGTTATTTGTCATATTACCAGACTCTCTTTCATGCAGTGGCACATTCTTAACACCATCATTTTGAATAGCCTATGTCAAGGTCTTGTGAGTCATGGCTTTAATTACTGGTTTGTTTTAAAAATACTGATCTCAAGGTTGCAGTAGGTTCTTCCGACCAACTTTTAAACCAAACCTATGCCCTTGGTTTAACTTTACTTTGTGGTATGAGTGAGGTTGCAAGAATTCTAGACCCTAAAATGAGTCATGGACCAAAAAACCAAAGGTTGAGAAAACCAAAAAAAGTGCATGCAAACTTTTTGTCTTCACAATTTTGCAGTAGTAGACTATTTAGGACAATTTGCGGGAGTTTGCATTATAAAATGAGACAAGCGGCATATTTAACCGTTCACCTTTGCTGATAAGAAGGTGATAAAGAGCTAGTTCCATCACTGGACCTCCAAACTGAACCCCATAACCTCTTCGGCTGCTCTCAATCCGGTGTGTTTTGAGACGGTCCTGTCATCATCTCAGCCTCGTGGTGCACAGAATCATCACACTTACAGCATCCAGCATCTGCTGGCTTGTCAACAGTGCTAAATGTGTCCCCTGTGCCCTTCTCAACAGCTCTTCCAGATATTTAAATCAATGTTACGAGGCCTCGTCGTACGCCCGACACGCTGAGAAGAACCCAGTGTGTGCAAACAGGCCTCCAGCCGCTGCTTGTGTTCCAGTGTGGCGGTGTTTTCTCCCATGCATGAAGGGATTTTGTTTAACTAAACTGATGTTTGGTGTAGGTGAACGTGTGTGTCTGGTGCTGTTCTCAGTCCGACCCTGTAATTTCAGAGGTCAACCAAAAGACTGAAATAACGCTGTTGACATTTTGTGACCTCCCTGACTTCATGATCAGAGATAGAATTGCTGTTGATGAGCGAGAGGTTTTGGTCTGGACGCGTGCAGTCTCACAAATCACTGTCAGGAGAGTCGTTCATCAACACTGTATTTTAAAGTCCACATTGACCCGGTTGACCTCATTAATACGCTTTCCTATGCTTTTCATGGTGATTTTATTACAGAAAATTAACACTGTGTCATATATTCATGCAGATTAAAAATATACAGCCTGAGGTGGTTTGATTAGCGCTTTTTTAATGCCATTTTGCACATTTTCTTTATTATTTTGAGCCTTAAATAGACATGGAACTGTTTCCTTTTCCTTGGAAACAGAAATGGAAACGGTCAAACATGAGAAGTGATAATACGAGTTAGTTTTAGTAAGAGGACTGAGCGTGAAAACCTTTTCCGTGTGCGAATGGAAAAGTTTAGTACCTGGAAATAGCAGGGTCACTTTAGTTAGTTTTTATTTTATATAATTTGTTTTATTTTCAATTTTTAAATTGTAATGTTTTTTTATCACAAATAAAATAAGTGTAGCACCTGGTAATTAATATACAGTATGTATTTATATATTTTTATTAAAATATAATAATGACTGAACCCAAATTGAGATCGCATGAAATATGCAACTCCAAAACGATTCTCTTACAGGTTCTTCTCGTAAGAGAGATCATATTACTCCTGTTCTGAGTACTTTACAATGTAACCAATCCCTTACAGAATTAATTTTAAAATGTATTGTTTGTTTATAAATCATTATGCAGTGGGGCTCCATTGTATTTGGTGGAACTGATAGAGAAATTGATTCCTAGAACTAAACGGTGAAGTAGAGATCGAGCTTATAGCGATCGCTCCGAAACGCTAGAATGAATTCCCGTTTTCTCTCCGATCAGCTGCCACACTAAGGCCCGGTTTCACAGACGGGAGCCAGGATTAGATCAAGGTTCAATTAGGACATTTATACCAGTTTTATGAACGTGCTTAAAAAATCTTGAGACAAATCACAGGCACTGATGTATTTTAAGATCAGTCGGTGCAAGATTCTTTCCGTTGAAACCGCTCAGATTTACATTTTAGTCTAGGACTAGACTTAAGCCTCGTCTGTGAAACCGGAGGTAAGTGTTTTAAGTACAAGCTTAAGGAATAATGCCTCGCATTAGCATTTAATGGGGTGTAGACATTTCTCTGTATATTGACGTTGTGGAGTTTTTTATTTTATTGTGGTTTTAGTGTTGTGTTTTATGTTTGAGCTTGTTTTGTTCTGCGTTTATATCTTGTACAGCACTTTGGTCAATGGTCGGTTGTGTGAAAGTACTCAATAAATAAATAAATAAATAAATGACCGATTGCTGAGACGATTTGTGAGCTCTGCTGCCCAGATGAATGTAAATGCTTTCTTTTATTAGACTCAAAGAGAGTCGCCCATCAGCCTTCATAATGTGACTGACAATCAGGTTGATGGTGGACTCACTTTAACCCCCGTTGGAGAGGGAGAGGGAGAGAGGAGAGAGGGAGAGAGAGAGAGGAGAGAGAGAGAGAGAGAGAGAGAGAGAGGGAGAGAGGAGAGAGAGAGAGAGAGGGAGAGAGAGGGGAGAGAGAGAGAGAGAGAGGAGAGAGAGAGAGAGGAGAGTGAGAGAGAGAGATTGAGAGAGAGAGAGGAGAGGGAGAGTGAGAGAGGGGAGAGAGAGAGAGAGAGAGAGAGAGGAGAGAGTGAGAGGGAGAGAGAGGAGAGAGAGAGGGAGAGGGAGAGAGAGAGAGAGAGAGAGAGAGAGAGAGAGAGAGGGAGAGGGAGAGAGAGGAGGGAGAGAGAGAGAGAGAGAGAGAGAGAGAGAGAGAGGGAGAGAGAGAGAGAGAGAGAGAGAGGGAGAGGAGAGTGAGAGAGAGAGATAGAGAGAGATAGAGAGATAGAGAGATATAGAGACCCCCGTTCAGCGCCTGACTGTTTGTTTCCATCTCATTCATCTCTTCTGTTCACCAAGGCTGCATTTATTTGATCAAAAATACAGGAAAAATGGTGAAATAAATCTGTTCAACTGTAATGTATTTCTGTGATGCGCAGCTGTATTTGCAGCATCATTACTCCAGTCTTCAGAGTCACATGATCTTCAGAAATCATTCTAATAAGCTGATTATTATCAGTGTAACAGTGCTGTGTCTCTCTGGTCTGTAGGAGACGATCTGCGGGTTTGCGCTCCTCAGAGAAGCTGCTGTAACGCAGAAATGGAGGAGAACTTCAGCCAGAGAAGCTCACGAGACTTTGAGAAGCTCATGGACGACACGAGCGAAGAGCTGAGGGACACGTTTATGACCAGACATAAAAGGTTTGATGGTACGATTTGTTCTTTAACGTTCATTGATTAGTCAGTTTTAAAACATTAAGTTATTACGAGACTGTTAAAATCAGCTTGTTTAGTGGAATGAGGGATTATTAACCCTATAAAGCCCACATTTGGATGATCAGCATGATTGCTGTTAAACCTTTCACTCCATCTGCTCTGTATTCAGTCGTCTGATTGATTAGATTATGTTTATTATCAGGTAAAAGCTCTTTTAGTGTAATTGATGCCTCAGCTGCTGCTTACATTTCAATTTCATTGTTTTCTTAGAAATAGTTAAAATGTGTATTGATTTTTATTATTATTATTTATTTTAATTATTAAACTAACTAAAAATACAAAATCAATTATGAAATTGCTATAATTTAAATGATCATATAACTTAATTTTGATTAACTTAGTAAAATTTTGATTATTTAAGAACTTCATTTGGACAACTTTAAAGATGATTTTCTCAATATTAATATTTTTTTGCATCCTCAGATTCCAGATTTTCTAATTCTTGTATCTCGGTCAAATATTGTCCTATCCTAACAAATCATAAATCAACGGAGAGCGTATTTATTCAGCTTTCAGATGATGCATATATCTCAATTTCGAAAAAATGGACCCTTATGACTGGTTTTGTGTCAAATCTGTATTTCACGCTTTAACAGAGTTCTTCCTGGAGTTGCTGGAGAGCACTGAGCGCTCTCTGAACGAGATGTTTCTGCGCACGTATGGAAAGCCCTACTTGCAGAACGCCGAGGTCTTCCAGGGCCTGTTCTCCGAGCTGAAGAGCAAGTACATCGGGAGTCTCTTCATAGCCGCTAACCCCAAGAAGCTGAGGTCGTGCATGTTCCAGCGCCCGGAAATCTGAATTATAGGGCCTGAGGTGATCAAATGTGGAGTTATGATAAGTTCTGGTCATTTTTACTCCATATGAGATTCATCACAAACCTGAGCCAGTCATTGCATGTGTGATGTGTGAAAATACTATTTCATTGCCTGATGCACAAACTCAAATCCATTGTTCTTTTATAGATTCTGCCCATTTTGATTTTCTGGAATCATTTTAAAATTAAATGTAAAGCATGTATAATTAATCATGAAAACATAAATTTATAGGTTAATAAATGTAGTTTTTGGGGGCCTTTGACATTTTTTTCATCTTATTAGTTTAAATTTTATTGGATTATTTATTTTATTTATTTTTGTATTTATTTTAATGGTTAAATTAAATAAATAAAAATGTATAATCAATTATGAATAGATGAACATTAAAAAATGCCTTTGACATTTTTTTTTTCTTCATCTTTTTAGTTTAAATTTTATTGGATTATTTTTATTTTATTTATTTTTGTATTTATTGTAATGGTTAAATAAAAAATAAAATGTATAATCAATTGAAATTATATTTTATTTATTTTGTATTTATTTTAATGGTTAAATATTAAATAAATAAAAATGTATAATCAATTGAAATTATGAAACTTATAGAATTGATTATTAAAGTTTTATAAATACAATTTTTAGACCCTTATGAAATCTGTATTATTTCCTTTTTTTGTTTACATTTGACTGGAGTTCATTTAAATAGTTAAAATAAATTTAAAGCATGTCTAATTAATTGAAATCATGAAAATTATAGAAAAAAAATCTATTATCATTTTATAAATTACATTTTTAGACCCTTATGAAATCTGTTTTTTTATATACATTTTTAATGAATTAAGATTAAAATGTTAATGCCCTGTGAATTTTTTTCTTCATATTCTCAATTATTTTATTGGATTATTTTATTATTATTATTATTTATTTTAATGGTTAAATTAAATAAAAAATGAATAATCAATTGAAATTATAAAACTTATAGAATTGATCAGTTTATTAAAATTGTATAAATAAAATTTTTAGACCCTTATGAAATCTGTATTATTTCCTTTTTTTGTTTACATTTAAATGGTTAAAATAAATTTAAAGCATGTCTAATTAATTGAAATCGTGAAAATTATAGAATTTAAAAATGTATTTACATTTTATAAATAAAATGTTTAGACCCTTATGAAATCATATATATACATATTTTTATGAAATCATGTATATACATATTTTTTAATTCATTAAAATGTAAATGCATAATTTGTATTTTTCATATCTTTGTTTTAAATTTTTCTGCATTCTGTTTTTTTAAGTTAATTTGTAGTTTTTAAAATTTTTTTTTCATTTTTTTTCATTCATCAGTTGAATTGTGTTATACTGTAAATTCCATTATTATGACTGGATTCCATTCACATTTTCCACAATCACGAGCCCTATTATATCTCTCTAAAACCGTCCTTTATAATACATTAAACCAGAGATCTACCAGAGAGCTGGTCTCACCTGATTCAGGATCATGCAGCTGTTCCCTTGGCCTGGAGAAGCTGCTGTTTAACTGGTTTAGCTACGGTTGAGCTCTAATACACCTGGAGAGACAGATCCACGTTTACAACTATGGTTTATGAGATGTCTCTCTATATGACCATCTCATGCGGATACACAGCTCTGAATCATAGGAAGGAATGGTTTCTGTTGGTTTAAGGCCTGGCAGCGTCTTCTGAATGAAGTGTATTATTGACTCTCAAATGGAGAAGGTTGTTCAGTGTTTTAACGACCTGATTTCACAAACGCTTGACTTCATGTCATATGAAGAACACATTGAGATGTCTGAGCTGCTCATAATGAAATGCATGCTCATTATACTGCAAAGCTACAGGGTTATTATCATTAACTAAACCCATAACACTTTATTACCTGTTTTGTGTGTGACCGTTCTCATTTTCTCATTTAGTTATAATACAATTAAATAACTAAAACATAAGAAATCTATATAGACATTAAAAATGTAAATCTTTAAATTAAAATGAAAACAGATAATCTAAAAATACAATTAAATTCAGAATATACTTCATTTTACTTCCTTTTTAATTTGTAATAATTTCTACCCAATCAAATATATTTGGGCTTGGCATAACGAGAAAAATGTTTTCTTGTTAAAAATGCCAATGAAGTTTACATTTGATTGTAACCTAAAAATAGTGCAGAATCTGAAATATGTCTTCATTTTATGTCATCATAACTTTATGTATTTTGCATTTATCAGAGACCTAAAATGTTTTTTTCCCGGTTTAAATATCATTTTGAATCCTAGATGTTTGGACCCAATATGTGTGTTTATTTATGAATTTATTAATTCTACGTTGAGTTTTGGTTTTAACGTATACAGTGTATTTATAATTTATTTAGGTTCTCAGAAGTATGAGGAACATGCATGATCAACGTTTCACTAATGTACTTCATTGATGACAGTATGACTCTATGATAGTTTGTGTCTTAAATGATGCGTGTTTGTTATTATGATCTCCATCCATACGCATCAAATGAAGTGCACGTGTCACCTTCGGTCCGCAGGTCACCATGAGCTCTGCGTGCGTCAGCGGCTTCACTAAAATGCTCTACTGCTCGTACTGTCAGGGTTTGTTCACGCTGAAGCCCTGCAACAACTACTGTCTGAATGTGATGAAGGGCTGCCTGGCCAATCAGGCCGATCTGGACCCGGAATGGAGCAAGTACATCGGTAAGAGTCTCTTCATACCTCTAACCATACGAGCTACGTGCATGTCAGCGCCGGAAATCTGAATTATAGAGCTGAGGTGATCAAATGTGTTGTTATAGATAAGTTCTGGTCATTTTTACTCCATATGGATTCATCACACAACAAGAGCCAGTCATTGCATGTGTGATGTGTGAAAGAATGGCAGGGTTTCGTCTGATGCACAAACTCAAACTCGCCGTGTTTTATTACATTAACTGACACCCATGATGCTTTACACATAAAATATCCAAAGATAACATCCATCACAAATCTACAAACATAATCATCAGGTGAGGTAACCGGTTTAGTGCTAACTAATCAAACACTCATTAAGATGACGAGCTGCAGCTGCACATTTATGATTATGAGTTTATAGCTTAATTCACTATATATGTTAAATAGTTTGAGCAGATGAACATAAAACAGCATAATAGCTATAGTAGCCGATTGATCATTCAATGTTCAGATGTATGTCATTTAGAGCATATTTAATTAGATAATGCTCATTTGCATATTTAAGCATAACATTGCAGAAATCTTGTAATACAAAACAATTGTCTTAATATAGTGTGGTGATCTATTGGTTACTCTTTCATCCTCTACACCTTTAGTGTATTGTCTTCAATTAGGTTTCATAATTAACAGATTAATGCTGATTCTGAGGAAAACACGATTATTTAGCAAATCAAACAGATGCAAGTGTTTAATAAAAACCATGCTTTGAATCATTTTTGAGTGCATTTGTGGTTCCTTTAGTGTTGCACAATAAAAAACAAACAGCATTCAGGTTTGAAACAACACGAGATTGAATAAATAAAGACATACTTTTAAATTCCTGTCAGTGTTCAAGAATTTGTGTCATTAAACCTGACATGTTCTCTATTAGTTTTATTATGGTTTGATTTGGGTTCAGTTGCTGGGATGAAGGTTTTACAGCAATGTACTTCAACATATGAGAGCAAACAGTGACCAGCTGTTGTGTCGAGCTCATGCTACGAGTTTTCCTCTCCGTTTATTCCAGGCAGATCTTGGGCAGCGCTTTGGTTTGGCTTAGATGGGCATCGCGGGGCATTTTTAACATTGCTTCCATCGAGTGGTCTGTGTTCAAATGACTTGGCTGGAAGGGGAAGTCCGGTTGCCTGGTGTGACCCCGGACACAGAGTCATATCAAGGGGAATTATTCTCAAAGCTGACCACCAGTTCTCATCGCAAACAAGAATTAGCAAAGAGATGATAGAGTTTCCTTCGGCTGCCAGTGCCTTTAAACTGAACCTGCTCTTAATGGAGTAATGTAAATGTGCTCACCCTCAGTCCATCCAAGATTGGGATGAGTTTGTTTCTTCATCAGATTTGGAGAAATGCATTGCATCAGTGTCTCAGTAATGGATGCTCTGCAGTGAATGGGTGCCGTCAGAATGAGAGCTGATAAAAACATCACAATAATCCACAGTCCATCAGTTATCATCTGGAGATGACCAAAAGATGCACGTTTATAAGAAACAAGTTCTTCATTAAGACATTTTAACTTCAAAATGTCTCTTCCAGCTAAAATATGAGTCCATAATAATGCTTCCTCCAATGAAAAAGTCCATCTCCTGTCATCTCTCATATTAAAACCCAGCCACGTGTTTGTTTAGAGCTGTTTTGGCCTGTAAACGGGGCTTGATCTGTGCAGATCTCTCTCCTGATTCAGACCAGAACACTTTTTTATGGGAGGAAGCATTATTTGGACTCGTTTTTTAGCATTAGTTTGAAGTTAAAATGTCTTAATGTTAGATTTGTTTCTTACAAACACACAGCTTTTGTTTCAAAATATGTTAACTGATGGACTGTGGATTATTGTGGTGTTTTTTTCAGCTGTTTGGACTCTCATTCTGACGGCACCCATTCACTGCAGAGCATCCATTGATGAGACACTGATGCAATGCATTTCTCCAAACCTGATGAAGAAACAAACTCATCTACATCTTGAATAACCTGAGGTTGAGTGCATTTTCAGCAAACTTTATATTTTGGGAGAACTATTCCTTTAATATGTATATGTTTGCTTTAAAGAAACCAGCAACATTCATTCAGAAAATAGAAAACTGACAGTAGAAGACTAGTTACACGAATGCCCTTAAATTATTCAGCTGAATTCAGTTATTACTATCGAATTCTTCTGAACCCAAATAATCTGAGCTGCTGTCCACATTCCAGCTGTGTACTCTTACTGCATGTCTCTCCTTTGTGTCTAAAACGTTCCCGAGGGAAATCTCAGCCTCACAAACAGCGTGTTGTGCCAGTGTTACTCGGGCAGGATTGTCCCGAGCCGACAGAAATAGATGTCGAGCTCTAGTCCGACCGAGCTTCCATTCACAGAACTGAAGGGACATGCAAACACGCTGAATTTAAATTCAATGCTAATTATCTTCAGCACAAGTTCATCTTGGAGAGCTGCACTGTAAGATAGGTGTTCGGAAAACCAGGAGAATGTTACAAGACGTGAATATTTTTCAACGCGCTATAAGCTGCACGTTTATGCAGTGAGTATTTTAGTGCATGTAATGACATTAGTGCTGTCAATCAATTAAAAAAATTAACTAATTAATTGCACATTTTTTTCATGATTAAGTTTATAGATATACTTTTATATTCCAATAATGTCACATTCAATCTTCAAATTGATGTAGAAACCACATAAAGACACTATATTTGTAATATTTGTCTTTAATTATGACTGAAGGCGAGTATCACTGATATCAATAAAACTGATTTCTCTTAGAAATATTTTTCCGAATATTTAACCATTGACTATATCCATTCAACATGACTGTAGAATTGAGAGCAATTCAATTTTAACATTTATTAGACTTAACAACTTCTAATTTAAGTAAACTTAAAACAATCTTCACATAAACCCGTTATAATAAATGTCATATTTACCTGTGCCCTTTAGCAAGTAGGAAATATACAGAAATTGAATAAAGTTATCAAACACTAAATTCAACATTAAATCCTTAAAGATACAGAAGTTATTGATTTCCTCGTTTTCTTTTGTTCTTTGATTAATAGACATCACGGCAGCTGGTTATTAGGTTGTTTTGGCTGCTATTACTTTATTTGTATTATTTATTTTTTTATTTAGTCATTTAGCAGATGTTTTTATCCAAAGCGACTTACAAATGAGGACATTATAGAAGCAATCAAAACCAACAAAAGATCAACAACATGCAAGTGCTATAACAAGTTATGGTTAGTCTAACGTAGGAAGGATTTTTTCTTTTTTAGGAAACTAGTATATAAAATATAGAAACATTAACCTTAGTGTTAGTTTTACAAGAAAAGCTAGAGTTAGAGATTAAATATGCATTTGATAGAGGGTCAAATGTCTGTGTTTTTTAAATAAAAAGAAGACATTAGATCAAATAGAATTAGAATAGAGAGTGCTAGAGTTAGCGGGTCAAATAAAGATGGAAGAGATGTGTTTTTAGTCATTTCTTGAAGATGGAGAAGGATTCAGCTGCTGGGATTGAGTTCGAGGTCATTCCACCAGATGGGAACAGTTAATGTAGAAGTCTGTGAAAGTGATTTTGTGATTCTCTTTGGGATGGTACAGTAATGCGTCATTCACTTGCAGAACACAAGCTTCTAGAGGGCATATAAGTCTGAAGTAATGAAATTAATCTTGCAGCAGTGTTTTGGATTAATTGTAGAGGTTTGATGGAACTGGCTGGAAGAGAGCATTGCAATAGTCAAGTCTGGACAGAACAAGAGCCTGAACAAGGAGTTGTGTTGCATGTTCCCAGAGAAAGGGCCTGCCGGGGCTTTAAGAGCTGCCGCTGCTGAACGTGACGCGGATCTGACACACGCTCGTAGTTTCATTAAAGCTTTATTATGAAATGATGAGGCTACAGCGCACCGCCATGTTTGTGCATGTAAATGAAGAGCACGTGCTTGATCACAGTATCAGGACAGATTCGTTTTTACTGACATATAACCTGACAACATCTCATCTGACCACAGGTGACTCTCGTTCTACTGATGCTCCTCGTCACCTGTACCGTCTCCACACTCGTTTGACTCTCGACTGGTGCTGGGATGTGACCGTAAAGACGCTCTGTGTCTAATTAAATGCAATTCTTCCCAAGAAAAAGAGATTGAAGCAGCAATTGTGAGTGCGGTGGCCAAACCGAGCCCTGCTGCTATGTGTATCGCCATTAAACTGTAAATATGAATCGCCTGCATTAACGTGCTAAGACAGCACTAAATTAAATATACTTAATTAATTTCATGGTAATTAAATGATTAGCTCACTCAAAAATTTAAATATGCTAAACGTGCTCATCCTCAGAGCATCAGAGATGTAGATGAGTTTGTTTCTTCATCAGATTTGGAGAAATGTGTCTCTGTGTCTCAGCAATGGATGCTCTGCAGTGAATGGGTGCCGTCAGAATGAGAGTCTGATAAAAACATCACAATAATCCACAGTCCATCAGTTAACATCTGGAGAAGACAAAAGAAACAAATCCTTCATTAAAAAAATCCAAAACCTGTCAATCTTCAAGCAACAACTGAAAACTCATCTCTTTCAACACTACTTGACTTCATCATAATTTTTTTCTAAATCTTCATCTTTCTCTTTCTCTTTCTCTCCTTCCCTTGCTAGCTTGTATTTATTTGAACAATGCCTGAGACTTGTGTTACGAGCACTTCTTCTGTCTGTTTGCCTCTTCTAGATTAATCTTTATGTATTCCCCAATTGTAAGTCGCTTTGGATAAAAGCGTCTGCAAAATGACTAAATGTAAATTAAGTCGTTTTTAAATTCAAACCGTTTATGAGTCCATAATCCAAAAAAAGTCCATCTCCTGTTGTCTCTCATATCAAAATTCAGCAATATATATTTTTAAACGGTGCTTGATCTGTGCAGATTTCTCTCCTGATTCAGACCAAATGACTTTTTTCAGCGGAGGAAGTGTTATTATTATGGATTCATATTTTAGCCAGAAACATCAGTTTGAATTTAAAAACATCTCAATGAAGGATTTGTTTCTTTTGTCTTCTCAAGACATTAACTGATGGACTGTGGATTATTGTGATGTTTTTATCAGACTCTCATTCTGACGGCACCCATTCACTGCAGAGCATCCATTACTGAGACACATTTCTCCAAATCTGATGAAGAAACAAACTCATCTCAACTGGATGGCATTGGTGTTATGTTAAGAGGCTGTTAGTAAGGATTTGTGCTGGTTTCAATGGCGTTGCTTTGAGCTGAATGTTTTAATGTAAAATTCCAGATTATATAAAACATTCCGCTTCACAATCTCAACAATATTTCGATTCATTCCCGTTCAGTTCTTTGTGAATTCACATTTCTCTTCACCCTTGTTAGTGTTTGGCAAACACACAGATGAGTCTTGCCCTTTCTGCAGTCCTTTGTTACCAAACTGTAAACGGATCCTTATTGATTTGATTTGCTCATTTCTTTTTAATCGCATGATTTGTTTCATTAGGTAACAGGATCTAGCCACAGCTTCACAATTCATGAAAATTCAAGCCCTGAACATTTCCTGTGCCCTCATGAATAAGACATGAGTGCTTTATTAGAAGACGGACACGACACTGTAGAGCCGAGCGAGGAGTTATCATTCTTACTGTTAACTTCAATGAAACGTTCATTCATGCATTCATTATTTTACTGCAAAAGAAGAATGATTGTGTCTAATTAATAACCAATCTATTGTATTATTCTTATGGGTGACAGACAGCAGGAAAAGTTAAAAATAATAAAATGCAACTATCTAAATAACTACGTGTAGTTAGACTAAATAGAAATAGATTTATCTGCTATTAAAAGAGAGGAAAAAATCGTCTAAATAGAAGAAAATAAAGCCATGTTAAGGCCAAATAGTACTTTTTTAAAGAAATTAAACTGACTGTTTTGTATTATTTTTATTTTATATATATATATATATATATATATATAATGCATGATTAAAATGGCTAAATAAATAGATTTATTTGATATAAAAAGAGGACACTCTTTTTAAATCAATCAAAAATAATTCACATTATTTGGAATATAAAATCTATAGAATATCATCAAAATAATTAAATATATAAATATCAATATCTTAAAATAAATAGCTAAAACATTTAAACAGCAGTTCAAAAGTTTGGGGTCAATACGAGAAATTAATACTTATATTCAGTAAGGCTGCATTACGTTGATTTAAAGTGACAGTAAAGATATCTTTAATGTTACAAAAGATTTCCATTTCAAATAAATGCTGGGGTTTTTACTTTCTAATCTTCAAAACTAATTTTTTTACAGTTTCCACTAAAATATTGTGCAGCACGGCTGTTTTCAACATTGATAATAATCAGAAATGTTTCTTGAGTAAATCAGTATATTATTATGATTTCTGAAGATCATGTGACACTGAAGACTGCAGTAATGATGCTGAAAATACACAGAAATAAATTACAGTTTGAAATACTATATATTCCATGGAAAAATCATATTCAATTGTAATATTTGTTCTGATTTTGAGCAAATAAACGCAGACTTGATGAGCAGGAAAGACTTGATGATCATGTATATGTTAAATCTGTTGCTGGTCATAGTTTGATGTGTGTTGAAGTGTGTTGGGTGATTTAAGCAGGGTTTAATTCCAGCTGTGTGCATTGAGGCTGATCTCACAGGAGCACACGGGGTTAAACAAACACAAACACTACTGACAGAGCTGCTGGAGGACACTGGCAGCTGTGCTCTGGGATCATGATGAAGAGAGTCTGGCACATGCGTAACATCATGTCAGAGAAAGACTGCTAATGTGATGCTGCAGACGCTCTCTTACGAGACTAAACTCCAGTTTGGGGTTCTGGTAGAACAGAGAATAAAAGCAGCTTTGTTGACAAATCTATATTTAGCCTGAAAATTACCGGTAAATAAAGCTTTTTTTTTTTGCCTGAAATTAAAATTAGCCAATTTTAGGACTTTTTTCATTATATTTTGCCTGAAGTTAAAATAAAGCCAATTTTAAGGACAATTTGTGTTATTTTTAATATAAGAAATTACATAGGCAAAGGCAAGTTTATTTATAATGCACATTTCATACATAATTCAAAGTGCTTTACATAAAAGGAAGTTAAATAGACATTATTAATAATAATACAAAAAAACTATCACAACAATAAAAACAAAATGATATAAAAATGTATATTTAGCCTGAAAATTACCAGTCAATAAAGCTTCTTTTTTTTACCTAAATATAAAATAAAGGCTATTTTAGGACCTTTTTTTCATTACATTTTGCCTGAAATTAAAATAAAGCCAATTTTAAGGACATTTGTGTGTTATTTTTGATATAAGAAATTACATAGGCAAGTTTTACACATTTGTACATATACAGATTTGCAAGGCAAGTTTCATCTGTTTGCGTAAAAAATAAACATTTATATAATTTTTCCATTATTTTTTTATACATCATATTTAGCTTTAAAACTATTTTAAGGACAATTGCATTATTTTTCGATTTCTTATTTAGTCTATGATGTAAATAAAGCTTTTAAGGACCATTTTGTATTATTTTATATTTGCGTAAAAATAAACATTTATATAATTTTTCCATTATTTCTTTATTTATTTTTGTATACATCATATTTAGCTTTAAAACATTTTAAGGACAATTTTTGCATTATTTTTCGATTTCTTATTTAGTCTATGAAGTAAATAAAGCTTTTTAAGGACCATTTTTGTATTATTTTTATATTTGCGTAAAAAATAAACATTTATATAATTTTTCCATTTTTTTAATATTTTTTTTATAAATCATATTTAGCTTTAAGACTATTTTAAGAACAATTGCATTATTTTTCGATTTCTTATTTTGTCTATGATGTCAATAAAGCTTTTTAAGGACCATTTTTGTATTATTTTTATATTTGCGTAAAAAATAAACATTTATATAATTTTTCCATTATTTCTTTATTTATATTCTTATACATCATATTTAGCTTTAAAACATTTTAAGGAATTTTTTTGCATTATTTTTCGATTTCTTATGAAGTAAATAAAGCATTTTAAGGACCATTTTATAAGTATGCATGTAATGTGATGTCACTCTTTTCTTTGACGAAACTGAATTAGTGAGATGTTGGTGTGTTTTTAGAATAAAGAATAGAAACAGTGCTGTTATAATCTCATGTTTGACCCTGTTGTAGTCCGAGTCTCTCTGAAGGCCTGGTGTGGAGCCGTGTTGTCTGGCGTGGCTGATGCCAGCTCCACTTCATGTTTGGAGGTTTCTGTGGCGTTCGGATGTTTAGACGTGCAGTCCACGCCTGGGAAAATAGATGTTGATGTGAAAGAAATGTTCTCCTCCATCATATTTGTGGACAAAAGTGTTGCCACACCCGTGTCAGCTGCCATTAGCACGGCCTGTGAACGTATGAGAGGGTTTATGTCCATCCTCGAAACACACTCAACTCTGGTTATTAATCAACTTTGCATTTATTAATATTTGAACAAAAAAATCTTCATGATTGAGTTTTACATATTTATAATTCGTTTTGCCTGAAAATTAAATAGAGCTATTTAAAAACCATCATAAAATAAAAAACGTAGTTTATTATAAGAACCATGTTTGCATATTTTTTTAGAAATCATATTTTGCCTACAATGGAAATTAAGCCTAATTTTTTTAAATGTATTATATTTTGTCTAAAAAAAGACTATATTAGGACATTTTTTTGCATTTTGTTTTATTATTATTATATTTTGCCTACAATTAAAGACAATTTGTAAGAATATTTGTGCATAATTTTTTGTTTTGTTTTTTAGAAATTACATTTTGCCTAATAAAACAATAAAGTCATCACATTTTTGCATTATTCGTGCATGTTTTTAGAAATTATATTTTGCCTAAAAAGAAAAAAAAGCCTTTTTTAAGGATCATTTGTGGATATATGTATTTTGTTTATTATTTTGGCTAAATAAATAAAGCATTTCTAAGAACCATTTTATTTGCATTTTTCAATGTTATATTTTTCCTAAAAAGCAATTAAGGCAATTTAAGGCCCTTTTTTTGTTGAAATTATGTTTTGCCCAACAAGAAAAAAAAAGGCTATTTTAAGGACCATTTTTGCATTATTGTTACATTTTAGTATTATTTTTTTTTTACAGAAATTATACTCTGCCTGAAAATAAAATAAATGTTATCTTAAGGACTTTTTATTTTATTTATATTGTACTTAAAATGAAAATAAAGCTATTTTAAGGACTGTTTAAGGACATTTTGTATTTTTATAAATTATATTTATCCTAAAAATAAAATAAACTAATTTTGAGGAAAATATTTGCTACATTTTAGTGCCTTTTTTATTATTATATTTTGCCTAAAAAAATGACGCCTATTTTAAGGACCATTTTGTCATGACGTTTTTTATTTTGTGGTGAAATGTGAGCTGTTTCACGTCACACCTCATAATTAATGCTTTGAGCTGTTAACCACATGCACGGCATTCATTAGTCAGCGTCTCCAGGTATTAAATCATCTTCTGGTTGGTGTGTTTTGACAGATGCCATGCTGCTCGTGACGGAGCGTCTGGAGGGACCCTTCAACATCGAGTCCGTCATGGAGCCCATCGACGTGAAGATATCCGAAGCCATCATGAACATGCAGGAGAACAGCATGCAGCTCTCCTATCAAGTACGTCTCCTCCGTAATCATCGTGTTGTGATATCACGTGTTGAACAAGCAAGCCTAGAATTAAGTGCTCCGTGGCATTCGCTGGCTTCAGCCCCGAACCCGAAGCCTCTCATCCCGCTTCCAGTCTTATTTTTAACAGCATAGTTGCGGATGGTCAGAGATTTGTAGGTCGGCGCTCGGGCCTGTAGATGTGTCTCCTGCGTCTCTCTGCATTTCTGACGCAGCCACTAATTGCAGTTTTTGGAGGAGAATAAATGGCAGAGCGTGGTTTGAGTCTCAGGAGATGCCGTTACTCGGGATTTCAGCTTCTTCAAATAGTTGAAGGTGATGTGTGTCATTTTTCGGTTGTTAAAATACTTTCTCTTATCCCTTATATTAATAAACAGAGACATCTACAAGCAAACCATTGGTTTTACATGACAAGTCCATTTAAAGTGAACTAGTGAATGTGACAAATCTGCCACGGACTGTTATTTAAATATCAGTGGGATATTGTATATGATGTTTTTGTTAATATTTTGAGTTATATGTTCAATTTTCACTTTCATTTTTTACTTTAAGTTTTAATAACCTTACTGTTTTGTTTATTTTTTTACTTTTTTAAATATTTAGTTTATTTAGTTTTAGTTATTTTACATTAAGTTTTTTATATTATTTTATTCCAGTTAACATTTGATTTTATTATTTTAAGTAGTGAAAATATTTATGGTTTTAGCTTTAGTTAACATTAATAACTCTGGTCATGGCACAAAATAAATATCTCATATATTTATAACACAATTCAGCTTAATTTTGTTTTAACTTGTATAGAAATTCACCTAAACCATTCAACCATATACATTTTTTACCTAATAATTATACATTTTCTTATTATATATTCATATAACAGTTCACCTAAAAGTGTTTTTCTCTTATATATTCATTTAAATTAACCCCAAAACATATGTTTCTCTTGTGTACTTTACTGAAAGATATACATTTCCCTTGTATATATTCATTTAATAATTTAACAATTTTCTCTTATATATTCATAAAAAAATTATCCTAACAATTTACTGGTGCATCTCCAAAAATTAGAAAATGGTGAAAACTTTTTTCTTGTAACTTATTTCAAAAAGTGAAACTTTCATAAATGTTAGATTAATTACATGTAAAGTAAAACACTTGAAAGGTTTTTTGTTTTAATTTTGATGATTAGAGCGTACAGCTAATGAAAGTCAAAAATCAGTACGCAAAATATTATAATATTTACATTTGAGTTTCAATAACTGACCATCCATCCATACAGTATAAATTCTGGAAATCTCTTGTTCTTTGAAACACAATAATTGAATTAACAAACAAACCACATGTCAATGGAAAGCTTATTCAGATGATGTATGAATCTATATTTCAAAACAATTATCCTTATGACTGGTTTTGTGGTCCAGGTTTGATGTATATGGTGTTTACAGTTCTGATTTAAAGCCATGAAATAACATGTGGTGGAGAATGAAACCGATTTCAGGCACAATAGATCCAGCTCAGATAGACGTGACCGTATTGTGTTCCTTCATCGTTTGATGTTGGAGTGAGAATAGCGTGTTTGTGTTCCTCCGCTCAGCCGAACTCCTCGAACTCGTGCTCTCCGTGTAATTGCAGGTTTTCCAAGGTTGTGGACAACCGAAGCCTTCAGGAATGAGCAGGACGGCCCGCAGCGTCTCCGACACGTTCAGCGGCCGCTTCAGTCCCTACAACCCCGAGGAGCTTCCGACCGCCAGGGACGCCACTCGCCTCGACCGCCTGGTGAGAGCAAATGATCACGGTCAAGTACCTGAAACACGGGCTCCGTCTCAAACCCTCCTGAGCTGCTGCACTCTCTGGGCTTTTAGGACAAAATAGTGCTTTTATTCAGCAAGGGTGCATTAATTTGATCAAAAGTGACATTAAAGACATTTAGAATTAGTGATCAACCGATATGGATTTTTTATAACCGATATGCAGAACGATATTTATTTACTGTTATAAAGTGAAGCAAGTCCATTCTTAGCTTTCAGTCATCTTAACAACAACAAACTGTTGAAAATTAACATTCTTTCATGTAGAATTTAATCTTAAAATTACAACAATAAAAACTTTTTATTTATGAAAAGCATCATCAGCAACACTGATATTAACAATAAACAAAATAATGGTTCTATAGTAAATGTTAATATAATTTAGTGTGTTTCAAACGAGTGAATCTTGTATAAAGTTACATGCGGTGGTCGTGCTGGAGCTTCTCCTGAGTGAACAGTGTGTGTGTGTGTGTATGTGTGTGTGTGTGTGTCCACGTCCACTGCTCCAGGTGTGTGTGTGTGTGTGTGTGTGTGTGTGTGTGTGTGTGTGTGTGTGTGTGTGTGTGTGTGTGTGCTCCAGGTGTGTGTGTGTATGTGTGTGTGTGTGTGTGTCCACTGCTCCAGGTGTGTGTGTGTGTGTGTGTGTGTGTGTGTGTGTGTGTGTGTGTAGGTGTGTGTGTGTGTGTGTGTGTGTGTGTGTGTGTGTGTGTCCACTGCTCCAGGTGTGTGTGTGTGTGTGTGTGTGTGTCCACTGCTCCAGGTGTGTGTGTGTGTGTGTGTGTGTGTCCACTGCTCCAGGTGTGTGTGTGTGTGTGTGTGTGTCCACTGCTCCAGGTGTGTGTGTGGTGTCCACTGCTCCAGGTGTGTGTGTGTGTGTGCCCAGGTGTGTGTGTGTGTGTGTGTGTGTGTGTGTGTGTGTGTGTGTGTGTGTGTGTGTCCACTGCTCCAGGTGTGTGTGTGTGTGTGTGTCCACTGCTCCAGGTGTGTGTGTGTGTGTGTGTGTCCACTGCTCCAGGTGTGTGTGTGTGTCCACTGCTCCAGGTGTGTGTGTGTGTGTCCACTGCTCCAGGTGTGTGTGTGTGTGTGTGTCTACCCACTGCTCCAGGTGTGTGTGCACTTGGATGGGTCAAATGCAGAGAACACATTTCACTGCTGGTTATACTCTGTATAATTGTGTATGTGACAAAAGAATTAAATATCGGTTATCGTATTTTTTCAAAACCGATATCCGATTATGGTAAAATGCTTAAATATCGGGAAAAATATCGGTAAACCGATATATCGGTCGATCTCTATTTAGAATGTTACAAAAGAACATAAGAATGATTTCTTATAGACATAAATTACATTTGAACTTAGATTCACATAGAAAACTGTTATTTTAAATTGTAATAATATTTCACAATTTTTACTGTATTTCTGATCAAATGTCACCCTGGACCACTAAACCAGTCATAAGGGGCGATTTTTTTAAATTGAGATTTATACATCATCTGAATAATATTTCCATTGATGTATGTTTGTTATGATAGGACAATATTTGGCTGAGATACAACTATTTGAAAATCTGGAATCTGAGGGTGCAAAAAAATTGAAATTTGTCCGGATTAAGTCCTTAGCAATGCACATTACTAATCAAAAATTAAGTTTTGATATATTTGCAGTAGGACATTTACTAAATATCTTCATGGAACATGATCTTAATATCCTAGTGATTTTTGTCATTAAAGAAAAATCTATAATTTTGACCCATACATAATGTTGGATATTGCTACAAATATCCCCCAGCGACTTAAGACTGGTTTGTGCTCCAGGGTCACACATGAATGCATCCTTGGTGAACAGAAGAGACATTCAAAAATATTAAAACCAAACGTTTGAATTTGATGCTGTATTAAAATTAGGAATCTCAAACAGCTGCACACATTTTGCCTTTAAATCAAATCTATGATGTCTTAAAATACTGTCTAGTTAGGCAGCACACTAAGTTTTGAGACGAAGCCATTATCTGTAACCTTCTTGAAGCCGTTGATTGAAGCTGATGGCAGACTCTCGTTCATGTTGATTATTTTTTAATACACGTTGAAATATTATTATTTATTATAATAAAAAAATAGCTGTTTTCTATGTGAATCAATGTTAAAATGTAATTTATTTCTGTGTATTTTCAGCATCATTACTCCAGTCTTCAGTGTCACATGATCTTCAGAAATCATAATAATATACTGATTTGCTACTCAATACACATTTCTGATTATTATCAATGTTGAATACAGTTGTGCTGCAAAATATTTTTGTGGAAACGTGACATGCTTTATTTTTCAGGATTCACAGATGAATAGAAAGTTCAAAAGAACAGCATTTATTAGAAATATAAATCTTTTGTAACATTATAATTGTCTTCACTCTGATTTTTGATCAATTTAATGTGTCCTTGCTGAAAAAAACTATACATAAAGATGTTATATAAAAATATATACAAACACATAAGACACACACACACACACACACACACACACACACACACACACATATATATATACAAACACATACAATATATAAGACACACACACACACACACACACATATATATATATACAAACACAGTTTAATAAATATATTTATATTTTAGTTATTAGGTTAATTTGATTTAGTCTGGTTTGTCTTTATCTTTAATGATGTCGACACTTTCAAGTTTAAATGAACAAAACAAAAACACTTGTCTCAGTATTTTGGACCCATATATAATGCTTTTATCTCTCTTTCTCTCTCTCTCTCTCTCTCTCTCTCTCTCTCTCTCTCTCTCTCTCTCTCTCTCTCTCTCTCTCTCTCTCTCTCTCTCTCTCTCTCTCTCTCTCTCTCTCTCTCTCTCTCTCTCTCTCTCTCTCTCTCTCTCTCTCTCTCTCTCTCTCTCTCTCTCTCTCTCTCTCTCTCTCTCTCTCTCTCTCTCTCTCTCTCTCCCTCTCTCTCTCTCTCTCTCTCTCTCTCTCTCTCTCTCTCTCTCCCTCTCCCTCTCTCCTCTCTCTCTCTCTCTCTC
>CM050425.1:16269737-16274119 GCA_027564155.1 Gymnocypris eckloni scoliostomus | reverse complement strand
CTGGTAAGAAAGACAAGCCTATTTAAAGGACCATTTGTGCATTGCATATTTTTTAGAAATTATATTTTGCCTAAGCAGCAAACACAGCCATTTTAAAGACTATTTTTACTTTGTTTATTTATTTATATTTTCCCCAAAAATATTTTTTTTTTTAAAGAACAATTTTTGCACTTTTTTAATAAAATTTTACCTAATATGAAAGTAAAGCCATTTTTAAGGACAATTGTTGCATTATATATTTTATTATTATTATATTTAGCCTAAAATAAAGCTTTTTGAAGGACCGTTTTTGTATTTGTCTACAAATTATATTTTCCTAACAAGAAGGACAATTTGTAAATTAATTTAGCATTTTTTAAGTATTTTGCCCAAAAAGAAAATAAAGCCTTTTAAGGACAATTTTTGTATTATTTTTATATTTTCGTAAAAAAAAATGTTGCCTAAATATTTATATAATTTTTCTATTATTTCTTTATTTATTTTTTATACATCATATTTAGCTTTAAAACATTTTAAGGACAATTTTTGCATTATTTTTTGATTTCTTATTTAGTCTATGAAGTAAATAAAGCTTTTAAGGACCATTTTGTATTATTTTTATATTTGCGTAAAAATAAACATTGATATAATTTTTCCATTATTTTTTTATTTATTTGTTATACATCATATTTAGCTTTAAAACATTTTAAGGACAATTTTTGCATTAATTTTCGATTTCTTATTTAGTCTATGAAGTAAATAAAGCTTTTTAAGGACCATTTTTGTATTATTTTTATATTTGCGTAAAAAATAAACATTGATATAATTTTTCCATTATTTATTTATTTATTTTTTATACATCATATTTAGCTTTAAAACATTTTAAGGACAATTTTTGCATTATTTTTCGATTTCTTATTTAGTCTATGAAGTAAATAAAGCTTTTTAAGGACCATTTTTGTATTATTTTTATATTTGCGTAAAAAATAAATGTATATAATTTTTCCATTATTTATTTATTTATTTTTTCTACATCATATTTAGCTTTAAACCTATTTAAGGAATTTTTGCATTATTTTCGATTTCTTATTTAGTCTATGAAGTAAATGCAGCTTTTTAAGGACCAAGTATGCATTTAATGTGATGTCACTCTTTTCTTTGACGAAACTGAATTAGTGAGATGTCGGTGTGTTTCTAGAATAAAGAATAGAAACAGTGCTGTTATAATCTCATGTTTGACCCTGTATAGTCCGAGTCTCTCTGAAGGCCTGGTGTGGAGCCGTGTTGTCTGGCGTGGCTGATGCCAGCTCCACTTCATGTTTGGAGGTTTCTGTGGCGTTCGGATGTTTAGACGTGCAGTCCACGCCTGGGAAAATAGATGTTGATGTGAAAGAAATGTTCTCCTCCATCATATTTGTGGACAAAAGTGTTGCCACACCCGTGTCAGCTGCCATTAGCACGGCCTGTGAACGTATGAGAGGGTTTATGTCCATCCTCGAAACACACTCAACTCTGGTTATAAATCAACTTTGCATTTATTAATATTTGAACAAAAAAATCTTCATGATTGAGTTTTACATATTTATAATTCGTTTTGCCTGAAAATTAAATAGAGCTATTTAAAAAGCATCATAAAATAAAAAACGTAGTTTATTATAAGAACCATGTTTGCATATTTTTTTAGAAATCATATTTTGCCTACAATGGAAATTAGGCCTACTTTTTTAAATGTATTATATTTTGTCTAAAAAAAGACTTTATTAGGACATTTTGTTGCATTTTGTTTTATTATTATTATATTTTGCCTACAATTAAAGACAATTTGTAAGAATATTTGTGCATCATTTTTTGTTTTGTTTTTTAGAAATTAAATTTAGCCTAATAAAACAATAAAGTCATCACATTTTTGCATTATTCGTGCATGTTTTTAGAAATTATATTTTGTCCAAAATAAAGCCTATTTTAAGGATCATTTGTGCATATATGTATTTTGTTTATTATTTTGGCTAAATAAATAAAGCATTTCTAAGAATCATCTTCTTTGCATTTTTCAATGTTATATTTTTCCTAAAAAGCAATTAAGGCAATTTAAGGCCCTTTTTTTGTTGAAATTATGTTTTGCCCAACAAGAAAAAAAGGCTATTTTAAGAACCCCTTTTGCATTATTGTTACATTTTTGTAAATATTATTTTTTGCAGAAATTATACTCTGCCTGAAAATAAAATAAATGTTATCTTAAGGACTTTTTTATTTTATTTATATTGTACTTAAAATGAAAATAAAGCAATTTTTAGGACCGTTTGCATTTTGTATTTTTATAAATTATATTTATCCTAAAAATAAAATAAAATAATTTTGATGAAAATATTTGCTATATTTTAGTGCCTTTTTTATTATTATATTTTGCCTAATAAAACCAAAAAGTCATCACATTTTTCTATTATTTGTGCATGTTTATAAAAATTATATTTTTAAGAAAATGAAGCCTATTTTAAGGATCGTTTGTGCATATATGTATTTTTTATTATTATTTTGGCTAAAGAAATAAAGCATTTTTAAGAACAATTTTCTTTGCATTTTTCAACATGTTATATTTTTCCTAAAAAGAAATTAAGGCAATCTTTTTTGTTGAAATTATGTTTTGCCCAACAAGAAAAAAAGGCTATTTTAAGGACCATTTTTGAATTATTGTTAATTATTTTTTTTTATTAATTTTTTACAGAAATTATACTCTGCCTGAAAATAAAATAAATGTTATTTTAAGGACTTGTTTTGTTTTATTTATATTGTATTTAAAATGAAAATAAAGCTATTTTAAGGACTGTTTAAGGACATTTTGTATTTTATAAATTATATTTATCCTAAAAATAAAATAAACAAATTTTGATGAAAATATTAGCTACATTTAGTGCATTTTTATTATATTTTGCCTAAAAAATGACGCCTATTTTAACCATTTTGTCATATCGTTTTTATTTTGTGAAATGTGAGCTGTTTCACGTCACACCTCATAATTAATGCTTTGAGCTAAATCATCTTCTGGTTGGTGTGTTTTGACAGATGCCATGCTGCTCGTGACGGAGCGTCTGGAGGGACCCTTCAACATCGAGTCCGTCATGGAGCCCATCGGCGTGAAGATATCCGAAGCCATCATGAACATGCAGGAACAGCATGCAGCTCTCCTATCAAGCGTCTCCTCCGTAATCATCGTGTTGTGATATCACGTGTTGAACAAGCAAGCCTAGAATTAAGTGCTCCGTGGCATTCGCTGGCTTCAACCGAAGCCTCTCATCCGCTTCCAGTCTTATTTTAACAGCATAGTTGCGGATGGTCAGAGATTTGTAGGAATAAATGGCAGGCGTGGTTTGAGTCTCAGGAGATGCTTCAAATAGTTGAAGGTGATGTGTATTTTTTTTGTTAAAATACTTTCTCTTATCCCTTATATTAATATGCAGAGACCTCTACAAGCAAACCATTGGTTTTACATGACAAGTCCATTTAAAGTGAGCTAGTGAATGTCTAATCTGCCACGGACTGTTATTTAAATATCAGTGGGATATTGTATATGTTTTGTTAATATTTTGAGTTATATGTTCAATTTTCACTTTCATTTTTTACTTTAAGTTTTAATAACCTTACTGTTTTGTTTATTTTTTTACTTTTTAATATTTTAAATATTTAGTTTATTTAGTTTTAGTTATTTTACATTAAGTTTTTTATATTATTTTATTCCAGTTAACATTTGATTTTATTATTTTAAGTAGTGAAAATATTTATGGTTTTAGCTTTAGTTAACATTAATAACTCTGGTCATGGCACAAAATAAATCTCTCATATATTTATAATATTTTTTTTTTTAACTTGTATAGAAATTCACCTAAACCATTCAACCATATACATTTTTACCTAATAATTATACATTTTCTTATTATATATTCATATAACAGTTCACCTAAACGTGTTTTCTCTTATATATTCATTTAAATTAACCCCAAAACATATGTTTCTCTTGTGTACTCATATAAAAACTTCACTGAAAGATATACATTTTCCTTGTATATATTCATTTAATAATTTAACAATTTTCTCTTATATATTCATAAAAAAGTAATCCTAACAATTTACTGGTGCATCTCAAAAAAATTAGAATATGATGAAAATGTTTTTTCTTGTAACTTATTTCAGAAAGTGAAACTTTCATAAATGTTAGATTAATTACATGTAAAGTAAATTAAACACTCGAAAAGTTTTTTGTTTTAATTTTGATGATTAGAGCGTACAGCTAATGAAAGTCAAAAATCAGTACGCAAAATATTATAATATTTACATTTGAGTTTCAATAAATGAGCATCCGTACAGTATAAATTCTGGAAATCTCTTGTTCTTTGAAACACAATAATTGA